>PYAF01005972.1:2391176-2421605 GCA_007407185.1 Glycine tomentella
AATTATTGAGATTTATGATAATCATTTTAAAATTTATATTTAAGATATTATTTTATTGGTAATGTAGAAATTTTTATACTAATAATACACAAAAATTAAACTTTTACTATTTTCAATTCATGAATATTTTATTTATGTTAATTTTTTGTTTTTGAGGAATGTCTATGTTAAATTTTATTTGTATATAAATAGTTAGCAATATTGTTTGGATCAAATATAAATCTACACGTATGTTTTATTCCAATGTAACTAATAAAAAAAAATCTATACTTATATCTGTAATGAATAAACATGCATACGATTTACAAACTGACAAATATTAGTGGTGAATTCTTAGAGAAGGCTCAAAAATAGATTTCGATCGCTAATTGATTTTTTTTTTTTGAAATTTAATTTGTGATATACTAATTGAGTTTATGTGTAGCTATACTTAATAAATGGAAATGGTCAGGAATTAAACTTTTGCAGCAGACAAAATGATGGTTGTGAACTAACAATGCTTACGCATGCTAGGCAAAATCAAATTTCTTAATTTGTTAGTTCGCATGCTCAGCTTTGTTCATGTTTGAAGAATTTTACACGTGGAGGAGTTGCGTACGAATGCGTCTAATTCAAATAACTTTGATGATATTTTTATATAGACCACCCAACTTCGCACTTCACACACTGAAGTGCTAATTCACAAATAGTACAACACTTGTTTTTCAACCATAGACTAATTTAATCTATTACACTTCACGTTGTGGGTTGACTAATTTTTGTTAGCTTCATTATTATAGTAGTGATACCATAACCCACCACCATGCTAGCTAGATACCAAGTCAAAATGATAACTACATTGAACCCGGGTAGTGATCCCTTACAATGCTTTCATCTAAAATTCTCAATCAAACTCATAATATAGTGCACACAAATTCATATATTCAATTATATATCCCATAAACAAATACTAAGGAAAAAGCATCCTAGTTGACCAAGTAATTAAAAAGCTTAATTATTAACTTTTTTTGTTGACTTCTTTTAGTTAATCAAGAATTCTTAGGTAACTAATCATGATTTTGTTTCGAAAATGAATGAGATAAAGCCCAAAAGAAGCATGATCATTGCCAAATAAAAAATAATTTAGTCTTTCAATAAGTGCTTTAGCCAAGTGTATGGACCAGCAGTTGAATTGCTTATCGAAGCAGAGTCCTATTTTTTTTCCCGGCTCCCACATTAACTGGTGCGATATGATTAATTAGGATGCTGATGCATATGCTTATGCTTTTGGTCTATCTTAGCTAAGTTGTTAAACGCAATGCATAAATATCTTAACAATATATAATAAATATATAGCAGTTAGCATGTAAAATAAAGTTATAAAGTTGACATTGAAAAATGAATTTAAGAGTTAATATTGAAGGAGAAAGGTGGCGAGTTTGAATTCATTCACTAACATTTTAACAAAAAATTAACAGACATTTTTTTTTTTTAAAAAAAAAACTTAAGCTCACAAAATTCCTAGAATTCCTTTTACTACCATGAATTTCCTTTTCATGGTAAAACATTGATGACTTTTTGACAACGAAAATGAGGGCGTTGCAGTTTGTGCATGGTATTTCTAGGCTTATATAGCAAACCATAATAAATTGAACTTGAAGATGCTTCTTTTTCTCCAATAATTTTTAGTATAAGGAGATGATGCTAATTTGTTGATTAATTTAGAACTTAGAAGTGTACTAAATTACAAACATAATAAAAGATAAAGTCAAATATTGATTTTATAAGGATTGGGTTTGCTAAGTATCACTTCATTAATTTGATTATTGTCTAAACAGTGAATTAATTAAAATAAGAATTTTAAGGAAACCAATAAAGCACACAAAATACTAATGTTGTAGATCTACCATTTTTGAAATTATTTTCACCTTATTTCTCCTCCTCCAAACACCAAATTATTTTCATCCATTATTTTTCCTAACTTCTCACCTACCAAACACAATATTGAAGACACTAAAGATTTAATTTTACTTTATTTTCTACCTATATAGTATTTATAATCTCAACCAAATTAAAATACAATCAACCAAGAAATGAAAAAATTTCTTAGATTTAACTAATGTTCAAGAAGTAAATAGTATATGTATTTGTTGAAGAATTTTTACAACATTATTCAATCATAAATTATCATGTAAGATAAATATATTAAATTTTAAAATATATTATTTTTAAAATTATATCAATTATGATTTTTAATTAATTGGCAGCGTAAATTTTTTTAGACGGACAATGAAAATGTATAAAAATTAAATTCATATTTAATTCTTTAGCATATCAACCTTCTTTAATTCTTAAAATTCAATATATTTTTTTAAAAAATTAACCATTTTTGGAGTGCCTCAATAAACTCCCATACAACCACTAACTTTATTTTAGAGAATTAATTATGTTTGTGATATTTATCACTTAATCTTCGTTCATGCATAAAATTTACAGCTTTGTAAATAACCCGTAAAATCAATTAAATGATGGGTGGTCAATTCATTAAATTATCAAGAATAATGATAAAAATTCAATTGAATAGTCAATAGGAATCCAAATTCATCATCATCTCAAAAAGTAACAAGTAACGCAATCTTCATTAAAAAAAACATTAGAATTAAAGTCAATTCAAGTATAAAATGCGTGAATTTTATACACACGATAACTTCTGATGGGAGTATGTACTATGTACAGAAGAATCTTCTTTAAGATCCAGTAGTTAAAAGTTGAGATGCTCTCACTATACGTTAAAATAACAACAACAATACAATAATAATGATAATAACACAAACGCGTTGTCATGTTATTTAATTAAGTGAATATCAGGTGTTTTCCTTTTCTAACCTTATAGTTCTGAATGCATCATACATATAAATGTAGTACTTAAAGAAGGGTGAAGGGAGAGGATACACACTATACAGGCCTTTATATGATTTACTGTTTATCAAATCAATACAGTAGGCAAATAGTTTCTTATTTGGGTATCTTCTAGTTGTGTGACTTACTTTACTTATTAAAATGTTAATGCTTTTTTGTTTTTATATATAAAGAAAAAGAACGGGAGAGCATAGGACACAGACTGGACTTAAAATATCATGATAATGTCACTGAAATCACATCACTCTTTTAAGAGTTTTTGGACAAACTCTGAACACATGTCACTAAATGTTTGTCCCATTAAAGTTAATGGAAATCTTTCAAACCTTGCAAGTGGACAGAGACAAAATACTCTTGTCTAGATACATGATCGTTGTCATCTAATTTTCAGCAATTTGCATTCCGGTACTACTTCAAAATCAATCTCATGAGTGGTGAACCTGAATAATAGAGGATTCTTCTTAGGCTGTAGATTACTCCACAAAGCAATATTATGAAACTACGTAAACCATACCCTTGTATTTGCAAAACTTGGAGAAATCCAGGTCCAAAGACTTCATTGGTCAAAGATTCAATGGCTAAAATAATTGTAATTTGAGAAGCACCTAAAGTTGCTCTCTGATGTGTTAAGTAGGTATGTAAATTGAACACTTATAGTGGGTTTGGTCATGATGATGAGATAGTGTTAGTCATTTGCACCAATTTTATGCAATGAGACAAATATTCATTCAAATTCCACTTGTTACCCCATTTTGGACTCTTCTAAACACTTTCCTCCGTTCTTACACTGGCACTTTTATGTGGTGATGGAAGGCATGACAAATAAGGTTCAACAAAGTTGAACTCTCAAACACTCTAAGCAAGTTTGTCCATTTTGAATTGCATTATTAAGGGTGTGAAGGAATGGAAACTGGGGTACTCAAAACTGGGGCACTGTAGTGTTGCACCAAAGTGTGGATATGCCAAAGTTGACCCGTAGCAGTCCTGTCATGTGTCTTAGACTTGTATAGTTTGACGTTTCTTTAATTTGTTTAACAATATTTGTACTTATACATATCTTATGTCCACAAACTCTTTAAAATCTTCCATTTGAATCATATTGGACAATAATAGCGTAGTTTCATTTGAGTAACATTTTTTTAATGGTGTAAATGAGTCTAACTCACAGCATGTAAGAATTTTGAGACGATACAATCGGTATAATATCACTAGTTCATTGCTGTTTGTTTTAAAGAAACTGAGGTGTCAACTCATTCATTGTTGAAGGCTTTGACAGCAGAGGTTCACGATGCAGGGTTTTCTGGATTATGTTATTGAGTGGACAACATTGCCTTAAATTATGTCATTTCCTGTATAAGAAATTATTCCAAACTGTTAATGAACAGATTCTATAAATTCTATTCCATTTTTGAAAAAGTCAGATAAATTATGTTCCATCTGAGCAATGTGGCATGTAGCTTTTATATATGAGTTAGGCCGGTTGGCACCTGAAAATAAACTATAGTTCCAAACATTGTATTTCATCCAAATTCTTAAAATGATAATGGAAGTGAGAATCCCAACAGCAAAAAAAACAAAAAACTAATTAAAAAAATGAGGTGACATAATTAGGAGAAAAAAAAAGGTCTCAGTACAATGCTGGGTATTAGTCACTGTTAAAATTGCACTAGAGCAAGTAGTACTGAAGATTCAAAATAGGTTGGACACCACTATGTTGATAGCCATGTGTTTGCTAGGGCAAGTTTCAATTATAGCATTTTCTTGCAGACACCTTGATTGAACCTCACTGCCTTGAATGCTGGTACGGTATCTCCTTTAAACAACATATGGCATCTTCTGGTTTTTGTGAAAGGAAGATACTGAAATGAAAAAGTTGTAGTCTAGATAGGCATGTAAAATTGGTGATCAGATTCCATTTCTGTGGGGGACATTAATTTCTTATTCAATAAGAATTAATGAAGTGAAAAGAAAAAAAAAAAAAAAGCGAAAGCTGTAAGTTGTAGCCAACCAACAAGGCTACCCCAATTACCATATTTAAAGTAGAAATTTGAACTATAAAAGTTACAAAGCTGGTTGTGAAGGCAGTTGTGAATTGAGCCTTCAAAATGTAAGAGCAGCTTTTTGTTTTATCTCACATCTTGAACCATATAGTGGAGACAATGGGCCACAATCTGTTCTTATTGTGGATGAGCTAAGAAGTGATAACCTAAGATCATAGATTGTCATCATTTTGAGATGACAGGACCCATCACCATCTAGTTTATGATGGTGGTATTGCACTAGCTTATGATGTACAGCTATTGGAGCTGGATGAGTATCCATTGGGCCTAGTTGAGTTTCCAACATTTACATAATCCAATGGAGGCCACATACCTGTAGGATATGTAGGACTTGAGGACTCAAAATCAATTTTCATTTGAACCAAAACAAAAGAATCAATTTTCATCTTCCAAAATCCAAATGACTTCCTTTCAGTGGCCCAGTTAGCCCTCATGCATGATATAAGGGATGTAATATCAACCATCAACTTAGTGCAGTTGGATCCCAAACTTTCCAGGTCTTTTTCAATAACTCTTTGAAAACGTGATAACAATAGAAAAAGACAATGCATGATCATGACGTATGAGTGAACAAGTGTTTGAGTAATCAATATTGTTAGTGAGACACAATAAAATTTGCATATGATTTTAAACATATTTCAAAGAGATTCTTCCAATTGAACACTTAGAAATAGAAAGTTTTGCCTCTCCTAAGTGACTTTTATCTTATTTGATTCAGAATGGTTGAGATCCAAAATGATAAAAATACATGGATGATCCAAAAAAAGTTATTAAGAAAATAAAAAATCCCAAGAATTTTTTTTTTGCCGTGTGTACAAAGAAATTGTCACGAGACTGATGTCACTAGGCACAAAAATGGAGGAGAAACATAATAAGACCCACTAGCTGACGTATATATTCTGTTTTCTTCCAAATTTTATCTCTAGAGAGGATCCAAACCCATACCCATATGTTTCTTAGAGTCGCTCTATCTAAATACAAGCGCCCCACCTAACTTTCAATGCTAAATACTAAATTGAGCCACCTGCATAATTGTATTAAATGCGTACAGTTAAAGTGTTAAACCAGAGTAAAGAGAAGGAAACAGAAAACAAAGTAATAATCCTTCCTACTGCTACTAGTCAATTAACATATCAATGGCAGTCAATAAAATATCAATAAATTGTTAATTCAACTAATACTAGATTCCATTCCTTTTAAGTAAAGTTTCGGATTCAAGTCTTTTTGATGAAAAAATGGGGGTGGAAAGAAAAATCTCATTAAAGGTGATCACCCAGATTTTTCAGTGAAGATTAGTCATTAACGAAGTTAGTGAATATTTCGCACCAATATTATGCGTACCCGAAAAAAATGCATGGATATCCCAGTTAGAGAGAGGGAGGGGAAAACCAATTGATTCAGAAGATTTGACCACCAGAAAACACATTAAATGTCACAATTTTCCCTTATAAGTTTGAAGGACCGGAAAGTATGGCAAAAGGGATTAACTCTGTAGAGAACAGTTCAATCATACTAGAGACAAATTTATTGGATGAGAAACTATTGTCTCAACTCTCAAGTAGTTCATATGACAATATGAAAATTTGGAATCCAATCATTTCAGAAAATAAATTAGAAATAATCACTCGAGAGTTGAAATCTAGTTCCTTAGTGATAGTACCAGTATCATAACAGTGACCAAGAACTGGTTTTTATGAATAATTTGGAATCCAATCATTTCAGAAAGTAAAATAGAAATAATCCCTTGAGAGTTGAAAATCCAGTTCCTTAGTGATTGTACCGGCATCATAACAGAGAACAAGAACTGGTTTTTATTTAATAAATCTAGGGAGATTTGGTTTAAGAACCAATACATAGTTACATATATTTGAAAGGCACGGATCCAATCCTTACACTGCTCTCTCAATCACCAAAAATCCCCTAAACTGTTGTAGTTCACATGTTTGATGTTGGAGATTTAAACTCCAAGCCAACAAGTCGGAAATCAACCCCTATACTGTTAAGAGTTATTCCTATCTATAGGCAGCTATTGGTTTACTAAGATAAACCCACTCTTAATAGGCCTAATCAATTGCAGGCCCATTACCCTTCTTTCTATCATAAGTCCCTGTATTTCTTTCACTAACTAATCCAAAAAATTAATGGGTATCTATCAATACTCCTCCCCTAAAGTTTCACTTTGTCCTCATGATGATGAATAACTTGGGGCTACTGACATAAAGTTCCAATAGTTTTTCAACTAATTGAAGCATGGTGACCAAGCCAATCAGACCACTGCAGCCCAAAATAAACTTTCAATCCTCCTAGGTCTAACACGAATATGCAAGTGTCTCCATTTTTCTCTAACGCTCTTATAGCAGCTGATAGAAATTGGATCAGAATTACAAAAAGAAAAGTGCTAGCTTGCAGAACTTCAAGGGTCTACAGCTCCCAATGCCCAAAGGCCTCAATCCTGTCACAAATGACAAGATGACCTCAATCTTCCTCCCTTCTCATACCTTATAGGCAACATGCCTTATTTCTTCAATGGACTAACCTAACTAACTAACTATTAGGTATTTATCACTTGGATAATAAATGTTGTTGGCACACTTTCCTTTTGATTGTCCAAACAAGTTCTCATTTGTCCTCCCAAATTAAGCGAAAATTACAAGAAAATTATGAAAAAGAAGTAGGAACCAAAATGCTGGAAAACTTAATTATTTTGCATCACATTCTTATATAACAATATATCTTTGAGTACAGAACAAACAATTCACCATTATGGCTATGATAATCTTTCCTCAGCGAACCTATTATAGAACAAGGGTGAACATATGTGAATTGTGGAAGGCTTGTACGATATAGTCCTTGAGAAGCAAGGTCAACCTGTATTCTTCATCCCTGCAGCAATCCCATTTATGGTGATAAGCAAAGCATCTCTGATCTTACGGTTGTCATCGTCACGTCTTAACCTCTTGAGTATCTCCACCTGCAACATGTTCAAGGGATTGAGGAAGGGAAGTCTATTCTCAATCAGCCTCCTCAAGCTCCTATTATTCTGCTGAAGTTTCTCGTGCCCACTAATAACCATGACAAACTTTTCAGCTGTCATGAGCTCACTTCTTAGTTCATGGCCAAGCTCTTGCCTCTCCTTCGACACAAGGACTTCATCATAGTGCTTGGCTATAGGAATGTCAGCTTTCCCCAAAACCATCTCAATAAGGTCTATGGTACTTTGAAAGAAGGGCCATTCTTTGTACATGGCTTTTAGCTCTTCGGTGTGACCTTTCTCGCAAGCTC
The DNA here is from genome assembly GCA_007407185.1 of Glycine tomentella. NCBI lineage: Eukaryota > Viridiplantae > Streptophyta > Magnoliopsida > Fabales > Fabaceae > Glycine > Glycine tomentella. Next base: position 2,399,417 of record PYAF01005972.1, read on the forward strand.
CTTTTAAACCTGCTCCAACTCCAAGCCAAGCTGGAAGAACGAATCTTGTTTGTGTCCATGCAAATAACCAGGGAATTGCACGAAGATGTCCGATTCCTATTGAGCTCTTCCTTCTTGTAGGGCGGCTACCTATGTTAAGGAAGCCAAGTTCTGCCTCTGGTGTGGCTTCATGGAAGTAGGCCAGGAATTCTGGATTTTCATACACTACACTGCGGTAACACTGGCAACTGATGTTTGAGATCTCTTCCATGACATTACGCCATTTTTCTTCTCTGGGTGGGATAGGTGGACGAAGGGTCGCAAGCAGCACTGCTGTTGTGTATATCTCTAGTTGTCTAACAGCTATCTGTGGCAACCCAAACTTGGCCTCTACCATCTCTCCCTGCTCAGTAGACCTTAGTGTTCCCTGCAATGTACCATGGGAAAATAAATTTGTGCTTTCAAATATGCACTTAATCCTTAATAGTTAATACTAGTAGTATCATATATAAAATCCAATTCATATATTTACTGAATGTTTTTGACAGCCTAAAAGTTCTCCAAAATTCAACACAGACAATTTAATGGATAAACAACATCAACTATAGAAACCACGCATGCATAATGAGTTCCTACATTAACCATAAATCTGCCATCGTTCCTATAGTCCAGATGTTACATCACTTCCTTATGATCACGAAGAATTAAGTCCCAGAATCAATTAGCACCCCAACAATTCAAGTGTGTAGCAAAAAATTTACAACTTATGCTTCATACTACTAGTTTCAAACAACACTTAGAAAAACAGCAAAAAAATTACTCATAATTTTTAAAGGAAAATGGAACTGAAATTCAGGTTTTCAAAGATAGTATGCAATTATGCGTAACCTACCATCACAGACCCAGGGGGTTGGGACTGAATAGCCAGATATGTTGGGCCGCCACCACGACCAATACTGCCTCCACGGCCATGGAATAGTGTAACCTTTATACCATAATCATTGCAAGCAGCTACAACATCCTCCTGAGCTTTGTAAAGTTCCCAAGCAGCAGTAAAGCGACCAGCATCTTTACCAGAATCAGAATATCCAACCATAACCTGCACATACAATTTATAAAACTATCAGATGAGTTTCACATAATAGCCATAACAAAAAATGAAATAACTAACTGATTAAAAATGTTACCTCTTGATGTCCATTATGGTTCTTAATGATGTGTTCACGGTACCAATCTATTGATAAAAGTTTTCGAATAACTGAACCAGCTCCTCTCAAGTCTTTCACAGTTTCAAACAGAGGGACCACCCGCAACCTATTGTAAACAAACATGTCAGTAAAATTCAAACATTCGAACTACCGAGGATATTTTAAACAAATTATCCAACTCATCATAAAGCATTGCAAAGTTTCTTTTTACTCAGCACCCTTAAATTTTTTCCCTAAGAATATAGCACTTAAATACAGTATACTTTGTGTTCTATTTCATATGATCAGGCTAGTCCTGCTATTAAATCCCCACCACTCAATTTCTAAACATTTTGACCAGAAAATTAACCTTAAGCTACTTGGATATGGCAAGTGCATAAGCATGAACCAAATTTACATGTTTGTGTGTATAGCTAGCTAACATGTAATATACATGATAAAACATTTATTTCAAGTTTTTATTTAAGAAAAAACATCCACATAAAGTTATAATGGACAAATAAAAAAAAATTCATCTCAGGCACTATTTAGATCTGACCATAAAGATATAAAAGTTCCACACTTACGTTCCACCAGGACATGCTTTTCCCAATTCCCCAATAGCCGCAAGCCGAGCATCCTTCTGTAAAAGCTCTACGGCCAGGACATCACTTGCCTGACAATCAAGTATAAACCCACTATTATCATTTATACCTGTGAATACCTGAATTTCAATTCTTTAAGTTTTACACAGCTATAGAGTTGAAATGTCAAAAACATATTGAATAATTATTTGTTACCGATAGCAGCTTGACATATAGGGAAAATAACGGACCAGGTGAGACTGGAATCTAAATTGATATTGTGCAAATTGTATGCATAATTAGTAAGAGTAGTAGCAAACAATCATACATTTGAGGCCATAGAGATCACATAAGCTCCAAGTGAATCACTCCCCAGTTCAGCAGCAATTCGGAATGTATCCAAGACTTCTTTAACATCAGAAGGAACCTAAAAGAAGAAATCAAGATACCAATCAGAAATAGTTAGGAACATGGAACTGAAAAAGAATTAAATGATTACAAGCCGTTCAATTCTTGGTTACTTCAGATAAAATAAGAATGTAAAAAGTATAGTTAATTTTGATCTGGTGGTCACAGTACCATGAATGAGAATTGAGAAGGGAACGAAAGAAACAAGCAACAACAGAATTTTTTTTTTTTAAAAAAAAAAAAGCAAAAGAAGAAGATTTATCTTTGGAATGGATTTGTGCTCAAGCTAAAAAAATTAACTCTTGTATCTTGGTTGCATTTTCAGAAATAACCTTAGATTCTAGCTTTCGATTATAAATGGGACATAAAAATTAGATATTTGTGCCATAATTAGAATATGAAAAAATATAAATTTATTTAATGACTAAATTGAAAGGGCTTGGAATGAGCATATAGCAGATCAAGGTATTTTATTTTTCTAATTTTGAGTATACATTTTGATCATCCAAAGATACGAGGGTCATTGGTTTGGTTCTTTGATAGTAAAACACATCATAATGGTCTTCCAATGTTAGTTTTTTCATTGAATAGGGTTGACGTCAAAATTTGACATTGGTGAACTATTTTAGTATATTTGTCATTGAAGGACAAAATTAAGACACTTGTATCAGTGACCAATATTGCTGTTTACTCTTTTTTTTTTCAAGAGTGCAATAAGAAGTTCAATGCTGAATTTCTCAGTTTCAGTAACTGTAAGTTGCCCAAGAAACTAAATCAGAGTCTTGAGGTGAGAATAATACCGAGGCTCCTATTCCACTTTTCAGCTAAAAAGACCACAATGATGATTTTTGAACTAGTCAACATTCAGTCAATCATATAGAAAAGTGAAAAGAGAATATAGCTTCAATTTTTTACACATCAATTATGATATAAACTTGTTTCTTTTTCTAAAATACAAACAGAAGCTTTCCTGTCCCACAAGACACACAGCTTGCAAATAGGTGCTTAGTATACTAAAAACTCTAACCATCTCACCTCTATACTAACAGGAACTAGAGGCCTCTTCCCTTTCAGTTCTCTTGTTAAGAAGTCCAACTTCTTTTCTTCATCCCATTCACTGTAAGTACCCATATCTAAGTACTGTGTTATTGCATCAAGTGCTTCTGCATGTCTCCCAGATTCCTGTCATAATGATAGTTTCAGGCTATCATTGATTATCCAGGCAATAATAAACATACAATTTAAACCAGACCTGACGCAAGTCAAGCTTCATTAACACCATTCCAAAGGTAGCAACTCTACGAATCAGATCAGCAAGTCGACCATCAGCTAGCACCCCAGATCCACATGATTGCTGAAGAAATGGAAAGTTAGATACCAATTGTAGACAACCTTTAGGCAAAAGAAGGGAGGAGAAAGAGTACCAAAGATTCATAACAGAGGAGCAGAGGTTCCAAAAGCTGATCAGATGTTTCATAGTAATCCAAAGGATCATAGTCACATGCAACATCCTCAAGAAGAAGTTCTAACCGTCTACGACTTTTCTCAAGCTGAATAACACATGGCAAAGAAAATGAATGTGCATTTATTAGATTGACAATTTAAAATTACTACAAATAATTGACAACGGAATTTACTTAGGAATTGTCAACATGTCCTCACGCTCAGCTCAATCAGAAAATTATGTAATCTGTTATTTCATTTTTAAACTAGTGTCTACTGGCAATCATTTGAAGCCTTTACAGAAGATGCACAAATGCCAGGAACACATCAAACATGTGCCAGGGTATAAAGCCAAAATGTCAAAGAGACCAGCAACATGAATGTATATTTCTTTTTCTCACACAAAGAATAGACGTTAAATAATAAATACCAGCATTGTTACAATCATTTTTTCAAGTACTTATCACTGGAATAAATTAGAAGCAATACCTTATCCTTAACATTCCCCAGGACAATTCTATAAGGAGCAATTCCAGGAAGTTGAGGAAGCATTGGCTCCAAAAGCTTTTGAAAAGTGGACTTTCCTGTCTGGGATTCTGCATACAATTTCTTTTGACCAAGTGCAGATGAAGAAGCACTGGAATTTGCTGAACTTGTTCTTGGTAATCGAATATTGGGATTGGCAATTTTTGATGTAGTTGAACTTAAAACTCCACCATCCTATCAATTAGAAAATATATATTATCTAATATGCTATGGAAAAAATCAGAGAATCAGAATCACAGAATTGATCTACCTCGTGATTGGATTGCACATAATCAGGTGCTGGAATGTCTAGTCTGGGATGCCGAGATTCACCATTTTCTACGTGAAAGAATATGTCCAAACAGAATAATTAAAGTATTAAATATGCCCTCATTCCCCATGTATGACAAAATAGAAGTTATTTTAGGATTGGAAGGTCGTAACATTTATTTTTCATGCAATCATAAAGTAATATTTCTCAAATTATCATTAGAGGTAGGAAGGAAAAAAGAAAAGGAAAATATCTGTTGTTCTAGGAAACAAAAATATGGACATTACGGACATATCACAAATGATATGCTCAAAGAATTAGACAGAAGTTATTAACATCGTTATTTGTACCAGCAATAGAAGGTAAATGAGCTCTAGCTGGAAGCTGTGTTGGAAGTGTGTGACTTCTATTCGCAGACTGATTCCAATTCTCACGGCGATTCTCATGGTTAGCTTCTGCAGAGGAAGAAGTGACCAGCAACTCTTAGATGCAGATTATAATAGTATCAAACTGGCAATTGATGTTAACTTATATCATTAAAGATAAGAACTATGATTCAGAGAACACTCCCAGGAAATCACACACAGCTCTCAAGTATCACCACACACCTAGGAAGTTGGACTCAATGTTAAATTAGATGAGTTTAAAAATGGATTAGATGTAAACATGCCCCGTCCATTCTTAAGTCCAAATTTTTGGGCTAATACTTAAGATTGCTGCTCATATATCTAACAAAAAAAAAAATGAATTGGAATGATTTTAAAGTATTCAAATCATCTGCACAAGGAATCTGTGTTACTTTTGACATCAGTGTTTGGTGGTCTTATAATGAAAAAAATGATGAATGTCCATTGGCATTTGGAAGGATGTCCCCAAATATAAAATTCAAAAACCACCTAGAATTTCATGTGCCAGTCTTGACAACCTATCACTGCACTGGTTCATGGATAGCTCAAATCTGAGGCTATCCACTTCCCGAATATAGAGGTCAATCGCCATCCATCTAGATAGAAGTGAAACATCTTTTGTGACCTGAGGAACAAAAGGAAAAACACTTAAAGAAGAACTATTAATCTGTCAAGATTTACAGGATTAAAGCAAATATCAATAAGACAAATGTTCTCTGCCAAGAAATACAACTAAAGATTGGGAAACCATTCTAGTGATTTGATGATAGTGTTTAAATTACAGACAACAGAATTCTATGATTGAACCAGTAAAGAACATAGTGCCACCACCCCAAGAAAAAAATTGAAGAAGTATTTAACATAATAATAGGCAGCTTATTTTTTCCCCCTCTACATTTCTCCATGTTCAACAAGCATTATATTTTTCCTTTACAAAAGCACACAAAAACTTTAAATTAACAAAATTTTATTACAAAAGTATGATTGCACTACTGGAAAAGTTCTCACCCATTGAAAAGACTCTTCCACTTATTTAAAAAAGCAAAATCACTTGGTAAAGTATGGATGTTAAATATGTTCACCTTTGCTGTCACATTTGGGTTTCCATCTCTGTCACCTCCCATCCAAGATCCAAACTTTATGGGGGTGCAAGTCAAAGGAAGTGGCTTTCCTGTATGCTGTGAGAGGATAGATTGTATTGCAAATCTTAAAACAAAATTAAAGCCAATTGACCATAAATTAAAGATGATAGACCTTCTTTAAAGCATTGCTGACACGACGTAAATAATGAGGGACAGCTTTCCAGAGTGACTGCTCCACAATATTGAAACCTGGGGCAATTTATAGAACAAGACGTTCATATATGCCAAATATAATTATTTTCTTTTACAGTTAACCAAAGCATGCAAGAGCTGACGTATAGAATAATGAAGCATCTTACCAGCTCTAGCTTCATCAACTGGAGTGGGTTTTTGGCGCCTTAGTTCATCTGTCTGCCATATTGAAGTTATCTCTCTCACCTACCAAATCGATTGTGATCTATGAGAGTTGGAGAAGTATTACCAGAAGAAAAATAATTACACAAGCCATTTTCACAGTTAAAGGAAATCATCTCCTATTTAAACACAGTACAGAGGCTTTCTAGAGTGAAAATATAGTTCAGCAAAAGTACCAGATCTTCAATGACCATTTCTCGATTCTCAGTGCTAAGATCAGGTCGATCATTGTAATCCAAAAGATGCTACATCGAGGATGGGGAAAGTAGTTAGAGACAAATGCTTATATGACATTCTAGATTGAAAATTTAAAGCTTTTGGAAAAATTCTCTATAGCCAAACAAGGTCAAAAAACTCACAGCAATTCTAATGTGTTTAAATTGTAAGGTTCGACGGTTAATCTGTGTGGGATGAGCAGTGAGAACAATTTCAACCTCCTGTAGCAACAGAAATAAAATTGAATTTGAAAAGGAAAAAGAAACTGGAACTGGATTACTGATTGAAACAGCAGCAAGATAAATATTGCATTACAAATTAGTAAAAAGAAAATAATGAAGGGTTCAAAATTTCTAATCTTAGCCTGCAGGGTGTATATCCAACAATTTCCAAAAAAATCCAAAGAACAAGGAAGCATCACAGAAGTTAGGCTAAAAGATTTTATATAGTGCTCACAGAAGGCCGCTTTCACAATGTAAAGAAGAAAGCCAACCTGCTTGCAGACTGTGTCATAAAGTTCTTCTGGGGGAACTCCACCCTGCACCAGCTGGTTAAAAATATCATCGCAAGATTTTGCAATTTGTGCCATATTCCCTCCTTTACGAACCCTGCAAAAACAGAATTTCTTTAAAAGATTTCTCTACCTAGTACCTAGTAGTACTCTGGTATTGGCTTAAAATCTAATTGTTCTTATTTTCACAATTATATGGTATTATCAATAAAAGAAAGACAGAGAATAAGATTCGGTTTGGATAAAGTTTTCCATATGCACTTATAAAAGAAAAAAATAAGGAAAAATGAAATAAGTTTCTCCTATAAGCTATTACAGGAGAAGTTTATTTCATTTATCATTCTAGTTTTCTTGTTTTTTTACATAAGTACTTATAGAGAAACATTGATACATATCCAAGTAATGAAAGTAAAAGACTCTAAATGCTTATCCAAGTCAAGTACTTATAAGGATCTAATTATCAAGTAATCAAGTAATGAGAGTAAAAAACTATATAATAGTTAGTTACTGAAATACCTATGGTGGGTCTCAGCTATACCCATCAAAGTAAGATAATGGCTGAAGGCACGAGCAAGGGTGAAAGCTTCTTCTAATGTCATCTTTGACAACTCCGAAGCCAACTGCTTCTCAAGCAGCTCTGCCATGTTCACAATACCCGCCTGCCTCATATTACAACCACTCTGCCAGAAACAGAAACCTCAGAGTCACGTCCAAGATTCTCATCAAACCACATGCATCACCACAATTCATAACATCTAACAAAAGCTCGCACACACATCAGCTAAGTTCCATGCATCATGATTTATGAAACACCAATGCATAATTATCCCATAAAAACAGTTACAAAAATACAAGAGTAAATAGTGTACGTGCTATTCAATCACAAACCGGCATGTAAACTAAATTTATTGATTTTTACAATAATTATCTTATATAAGTCGTATTAACTGATTTCTTGACGTGTTATTCAATCACCATCCTTCATGTATACTAAATTTACTGATTTTTATAATAACTATCATACAAGTCATGTCAACAATGATTTCTGGCAAACAATAAAAATTAAACTCAAAATACAAATAGGCAACACCCCCCTTGAAAATAAAAACACCAAGAACCACATAAAAGCAGTGAATACTGAAAGAAGCAGCAAAAAAAGGGAATCCCATTAGAGGAACAAAAGTGGGGTGTGAAGGAAAAGAAAGAAAGGTTGGTGCTTTGTAATATTGGTTAGACCTGAGCAAGGACTCGAGTCCTTTCGATCTTGTCAACCAAGTTGGTGCCAACTTCACGCTGGAGAATGTCGTTGAGGAGATTACCGAGCAACCTGCAGTCATCATCGAAGCTCTGGAAGGAGATTTCCTCAGCAATATCGTCAGTGATGTCAGTCATTGGTGGAAGATAGGAACTGGAGGAAGGAGAAGAAAGCAAGAAAGGTGGAGAAGGAGTGAGAGTGTTTGGTTTGGTGTGAGTGAAGAGTTTAACACAGTATAAAGTGTGGAAGGAAACAAAGAACATGTGGCAGGCAGGCACCGCGGGAACCAAGCGGTCGTTAGTTAGTGAATTGTGATTGGAACAGACTCTAACTATTGTAACCTTGTATGTGTTGTATCATTTTTTTCTCCCTAGGGTGTGTTTTACTTTATTGATTCAGAAACTAATTTTGTTTGGAGTGTATGATTATCACTCGATACTTGTTCAAAAAAAAATTTTGAACACACAAAAAATCAAACACATCTTAATTATCCTGTTAAATATGATTTTCTTACATGTGAATACCTTTGCACCAATGGTTATGTGTTGTATCATATCTATATATGTAACTGTCTTCATGTTATTCTACCCTCAAAGTGTCCCCCTTTGTTGCTTTCTATTTTATTTCCTCCCACTAAACCGTCCATTTAATCACCACCATCATTGTATTCAACTCACCTGGTTTTATTTGTGTTTTTTTATCCTCCAAAGGTGATAAAATATATAGGTTAGATTGATTAAAATTGTTTCTCTGACCCACTCCCCCACCCCAGTTAGTTCACGAGGAAAAGAAAAAGACCAAAGTCTACTGGTATTCATTTTTAATAACTACTTTGATTATCTTTTTTTAAAATATAAGAATTAGTAGAGAAATAGACGACATTGTCCTGTCTTTTTATTATTTTAATAAATAAAAAATAAAAAGGACTTATGTGTATAATAACTAGCATGATAGAGAAGTTAAGTTTTATAATGACAAGTGTGATTGAGAAGTGATTTATAGAATCAGTTGAAAGATAAAATAGTTTTAAAAAATGGGTAAATCAAAGAGGAGTTTCTCTTCTATTATTGTTATAGATTGTAGATTTTTTTTTCTTCTTTAAAAAAAAAACAGTTCCTTGGATTTTTAATGGTTTTATTCTAAGTGCATTTGGTTCAATTTTTCCTTTTAACTTTAAGAAAAAGAAAGTAAATAAATTTGAATTTTAAAAAAATTAAAGTAATATTTTTTGTAAATATTTTTAATTAGAGGTGTTTTTGTTAAAAATACACAAGCATTATTCCTCTGAGTATTATTATTAATTTTAATCTTTATAAATTTAAAAATTAGTTTTATTATGATTTATTAATGAGGTGATATACATTTAAATATATATTATTTTAAAAATAATTATTAATCTGATATAATTCAATATATGTTTTGACATTGTTAAATAATAATAAAGATTATTTTAAAATAATAAAAATGAAAATTAAATTAATATTTTTATAGAAAAGTAAAAGAGTAATTGAATTTTTCTAACTAAAAAGCCATGAATGGGAGTTAAAAGTTAAAAGTTGAAACTCATACCCGATGAGATTGAACGATGTATTTTTTAAATTAGGCTTTTTTTTAGAGAAAATTTTAGGTGAATTAAATTTTGAACTCATCACGAAAACAATAAATCTTAAGACTTAAATAATATTTATAAATTACACATCAATAAAATCTTCAAACATTAATGTTGAGAGTCAAATTTGTATGCTTGTGAGATATAAATTCATTTAGGTGAATGGCTTTATAAAAGTTTCACACTTTTCACTCAAAGTCACAGATATCTGTTGATGACGTACCTTTTCAACTTTCTTCACATTCAACTGTACAAACTAAAAATTTGAACCACGAATTACTTGAGTCATCAGTCACGTACTTTTATAGATACCGCATCTTCATGGATTCTTTTTGGTACATTCGCATCTTCATGGATTAATTCTGTGACGGGTTCTAGCGTGCGAAGCAGGAACTGACTTTGCTAGGTGCGAAACCTAGATAGGGCCGCATCTGATTTGATGGATTCTAGAATTAACGGTTAAGATAAGTGAAAAAGTATAATAAGAGTATCTACATCAAATTAAATTTAAAACAATTCCTTTTCACTTTTTTTCTTTCTCCCTTTGTTTGCCCCATTCACCTCACCAACTCCTACATCTTCGTTAATCGTTATTGGCATCATCCACACTCAACTTACCGTTAGTGTATTCTTAGTTTTTCAAAATATTTGTTTGGATGAAAATAACATTTTTTTAATTAGAGGTATTTGACTCTTCACATTTGTTGTTTGTCATATTATTCTCTCTAGTAGGTGTTCCGATTGGGGATAGAAACTTCAGATTGTGCGTGATGACAACTAAATGAAGTTGTGCTCACTTGATCTGATTGTTTCGATGCCACGGTTCTCTTACTCTACCTCCTTATTGTTGATTTGGTTGTTTTGCAAAAGTCAAACACTTAGGCCAAAAATCCATTTTCAGAAAACTTCAATGTCGAGTAACATCTCACACGTGAGAAGAATCGATGTCGATGCAGATGTCATTGTGATGTTCGATCTTTTCTGTTGATGAGAATACGAGACGCAGAACAAGAAATAAAAGGAGATGATCTACGTCAATGCATTCATGCTTGTTGTCTTGAAGAGAAAAAACCTTGCTAGATACTACACCTCACCATAAACAGTGTTGACATCACCAACAACGCAGAAGACAAAGAAGAGGACAGCGATTGATTCTATTTTTTTTAAATTTATTATGGCGTAAGGATGTCCAATGTAATCCTCACTTATTTGAACCATTGATTGTGTCTAACATATCACATTGTACAACGTTTTTGTTTCACACCTACCAAACTCATTTCCTCCTCGCACACTAGAACCCATCTTGGTTCTGTATAGGAAAGCCAAACCCTTGGACACTGGACACAATATTATGACGTCTATTTTCATATACCAGATGGATTCTAAGATGAGAAAATTAAGAATGTTTTCCACCATGGGAAAGGATTTTTAGCCGTAAGATACAAATAATGATTTTACAATTAACGGTTAGGATTTTTATTTTTCTCTCTTTCCTTATTTATCCTTGATGACTACTTCTCTCTTTTTCCGCTTGAGTTATGGCCAGTAATTGAACACCATTTCTTTCGTCGCATCTAATGGTGTTGTCGCCGCTGCGAGCACTTCGTCTCCTCACAACGGTAATCAAGCATAGCATTAGGAACATCAAATAAAATATGGAAAAGAGAAACTCAGATCTGGAATCACATTGGAGACCTGCAAAGGATTTCAGATATGGAATCATTTGTTCACGATTTATTGAGATATCATTAAACGTGACCAATATTTAAATCTTGTACATTGCATAGGACATTACAGCAACCAATCATTAGGAACATCAAAGCGTGAAGGGAACCTTGCCGCTGCCACGTTCAGACTCCGTCAATGGCAGACTCTGTTAGCGGTTCAAATGAACATGGAGACATTCCGTTCATCGATTGTGCATTCTAGGAAGACACTATTGCCGACCTCACTATTCGCTTCCGTTGAGCTCACAACTTCTTATGACACATTGTGTTACTTGACAGTAGAGGGAGAAGAGAAGACAAGAAAAAAGAAAAAGAAAGGGAGCAAATTGGAAAAGACACAAAGAAAACGAAAAAGGAAAAAAAATACTATAACCATTGATTAAAAAATATACAGATCTAATGGTCTAGAAAAACTTTCTCATCATGGAAAACATTGTTAACTTTCTCACAGTAGAATTTGTCCGCAACAAAACATTACCTTTAAGTTATACATTTATAGATCTATACCCTAACTTATTATTAGAATTCTAGTTAAATTAGATCTAGTCTCTCAGTACGTATGTATTCATTTGATAACCTAATAAAATATAAATGTTATTATAATACTAATATTAATATTAACGATAAAAGACAAAATTCATTGAGTAATAATTAGACCAGTTATTTAAAATATCAATAATCCAAAATATTTAGTTACAAGGTGGAAAGAAGTATTTTCTAAGAAAAATTATATCATAAAATAATTATAAAAAAAAAAAGACCCATCCAAACTATTAGTTACTTACTTTAGTGAGAACGAAATGGGAACCAATATTTTGGTATTAGAGTTTAGCATATTAATGACTACGATGTTATATTATACAAAAAAATAAAATAAAAGGAGATAGTCAGCTACATCAATACAAGGCAAATGCTGCTATGATAGAGGGCTTAGATTCTGTATAAGGAAAAAAAGGGGACTTGGATAATAGAAAGGGGATTTCTATTGGCCCCAACACAACAGCATTCTTATTAGTTCCACTTACATTTTTAAATTTTCAAAATTATCATTTCTCATATTGAATAACAGAATCATATTTTCAATTTGGGAATGAAAAAAAAAAAGTTAATAATAAAAGTATTTATTGTATAATATATAATGAAATCGTATTTCTGTTTTATAATTTTTTCCACCCCTCCAACTAAACGAAAAAAAATTCCGTTTTATTGAATATTAAAACGGAATCATATTTCTATTTACCACCTTCGTGGCATCCCAATCCAAATAGCACCTCCACCCTCCGCTTCACCTCGACACTGAAGCGCCGTCACCAGCACCATCGCGCCGTTGCGTGGAGGAATGCTTTGATATCCAAAACCTTCTGTCATCGTCGAAAAAGAGAAGAGCTGCAAATGTCGTCGCATTAAACTCATCAACCGCGGTGGTGTTTAGACGGGTAGGGCGTAGGGGTGGTTGGATTCAAATATGACTGGGGTCGTTGGGTTCAGATTTGGCCAAGTTGGGGTGTGCGCAGTGAGGTGGTGACGCAATGAGGAGGTCGAGCATGGGATCTGGCTGGTGTGGGGGTGTGCAAGGTGGTTTGGGTATTTGGTGAGTGGTGGTGGTGGTGCGCAACATGGAGGAGATGGGGTAGGACTGTCGTGCGGCGCGGAGGTGATCGGTGGTGATGATGGCTGCACGATTCAGATCTGGGTGAGAAGAAGGTGAAGGGAAGAGGTAAGGGTAAAATGGTATCTTTAATTATTGAAGGGACCAATAGTAATAAGGTTGGGGCCAATATCAATTCCGGAATAGAAATGAGCCATTAGTGGGAACTAACCAAGGTGAGCCTTCCTGGGCCGTGGACTTCGAGTTAACGCAAGGCCAAGCATTTGGACCAAGATGTCTTTCTTTGGACAATTACTTTCTGTACTTCCGTCATTGCTTCATGTACCTGGATTGATCCGAAATGTTAAATTACATTTTGAAAAAGTTATTCCATAGCATAATTTTACATTCCAGATTAGGTGTTCTGAAAGCTTAAATAAGTATAGGAAGCGGAATTGGAGGTGCAGGAAAAAACTGCCCTTCCTTTGATAGCGAATCTACAAACTTCCAAAAGCACTAATGTTTTAAATTAGACCATTTATCACCACAAGATTCTCCTAAACCACTTGGCTGTTTCTATGAAGTCAAGGCATCTTCCAATGATTGACAAAATAAACAATTTCTTGCTAAGTCTGTATTTAATTTCATTGATAACATGGTTGATCGGGTTAGCTTTGATCACTCGTTTAACTACTAGAGCATCTACATCTTTGAAGCTAAAGCTAAAACCATCCGTTCCAAAATTTTATTTAGTATTTGTTCATATGCACCACGTCGGAAAGGAAAATACTTAGAATATTTCTTCTAAGACTTGGACAATCATTCTATTTTAAGTTAACTTTTAACGGTGATTATAGTATCGGAGTTTATCCAATCTTAATATTAGATTTTTTTTTTTTAAAAAAAAAAACTTTGTATTACTCCAAATGAACAGTAGAAAGGATCTCAGCTAGGTTGATATTCCCGTTAACATTATTGGAAAGCGACACAACCGATAATATATTCCTATAAAAAGAGATACAAAACACTTGGGGGCAACACCAAATCCAAGGGAAGTTGTATGAGGGGGAGCTCCATTCTATCTCTAAAGAACTCCTGTGATATTTATATACACCAAATCCAAGGGAATTTCATCCTGTAAATCCTAAATTCTATGCACCAAAAAAAGGCAAATTTGTCTGCACACTGATTACTTTGCCTTACGAAAAATATGTGAAATTCTAAATATAAAGTTAAGGATCATATTTATAAAAAAAATTACTTGTTTATGACACATAAACAATTAAAGATATACTAATCAAATAAAAGATATATTCATTAGTAACTTAATAATAATTAATAATGTTATTCCTTAATTTTCAAGAGATTTTAATTATTTTAACATATTAATTTTATCTATGTGTCATATGATTATTGATTGAGATCATAAATAATGTGATGGTCCTTAATTATATAATAATTTGTCGTTGTAGAGAGGCCAAATCAGCATAGAAGGGTTGGAAAAAGCTTGGACATGAAGACTAGAGTCAGTTTCCAGCCATAAAGGATGCAAGTTTTTGCTAGAAGCCATTTCAATGGCTAAAATAGCTGCCATAACCTCAGCAAAGAGAGCTGTTTGGATGCCAATACTTACCGCAAAACTACCAACAAAAACAGCATTGCTGTCCATAAAAATTCCCCCACAATATTAGATCACTTATAAACATTTAGTCCTTAAGTTGATTTTTTAGACCGAGTTAGGCCAAATTTATTTCTAATAGTAGTTAATTCCCATGACCCATCTTGGTTAAGCTTGAAAAACCTTTAGTAGGGTCATCTAGGTAATTTTAACAGTTTTCACATAGGTGTCATAAACATCCAAGAATGCAATATATTTAGCAAAAGCACTTGCTTTGATTAACAAAATCTACAAGTACTTTAAAAAATTCTCTCTGTTCTGTTGAGCCAGAGATTCCAAGTTGCAAATTGAGGATTGAACAATAGAATACTATACCACAAGGTGTATGATGTAGGTTTTGAATTCATTAAATAATAGGAAAGTAACAAATGAAATTCAAGTGGATGAAATAGAGCAAAGCTTTAGATAATTTTCTTACTTACAAAGTGCCGATCAAAATAAGAGAAAAATCTTGCAGAAAAACTATAAGACAAGCAATATGCTTTGTGATATTAGTTGTTGGGGGATGAGATATTTAGAATTATCATATTCTAGAGGAAAATGGATCAGGAGCTATAATGAAGATAATATTCTAATTTTTCAATTGATATTTTTAATTAAATTTTTTTACCAAGAAAAAAAATATTGACTCAAACTCTTCTATGATTATTTGATTAGAGATTTAACTAATGCAAAGGATACATCAAATGAAAAATTTATCCCAATGAAAATGGTAAAAATTGAAGTATAAAAATTATTAAGAGAAACCGTTTAATTTTTTTTTTAAAATAATTTTAGAGAGAAAAAATGTTTTTTCAGTAGAGTCCAAGTACTTCACCACACCAAGTCGATAAAGTGTATCTAACTTTATTCATTAGAAACAAGTGATTATAGTTGTGACCGATTCTTAATTAATTATGAAAAGAAAAAGTGGCCATCATTTAAATTATAAAATTAAAAATTTATATACTAATCATTATAACTCCTTTTTTTTTTTATATCATCTCAGTGCACGTGTTTTACCAATACTGACGTTCTTGAGATTTGTATTCCGTGAAAACTGAAAATTGTACACCATTCTACAGAACAGAAAATATGTTCATTGGCTTTTGCATGCCAACAGAAAATTTACTTTATATTATTATACACAGAAAGTTAGGCAAGGTAGCCTAATCTCTCAAGTTAGATTACACTTATGAAAAGTCTTCCCAAAATAATGGCTTTAGTCAGTAGAATTAGAATACATGTATGCTTCTGATAGAGTTGTAAGCTACGTATACTACTTGCGGGATAATCTTGATTCAATACTTGTTTTATTGACGGGAATGTTGGGCCTCCTTTTCTTGAATTAAAAATTTCATTCATCTGGACTCGTTTCAATTAATTAGTTTTATTATTTGACTAAGTATATAACTGAAAGGAGAATATATATTTTCTAACTCAATTCAACGTTAATTAATTTCAACTTGGAGTATGATTGAAAGTTATAGTTTCGTGTATCTCTCAACTTAGAGTAGTAATTGATAATGTTAAAATATTATCATTTTCATTAAATATATACAATTACCTTGATACATGTTCAATCTCTTTAATTGAATACATTTACTGTCATTTCATATCTAACTAAAATGTTTTTTTTTTTCTCAAACAAAAAAGTATTCAATTTCCATCTATTCCCCAAGCAAGTCAAGGTCACGTCTCTTGTTATATAATATATCAATGAACATCAAACTCTCATTAGGTATTTTGCATGTTCTCTGTCTAATATATATCCACGGGATTCATTGGCAATATATTGACTAAACCACATGTATGCCAATTTGCCAAATGCCAATACCCTTACTTGTTCATTGGCAATATATTGGCTAAGTTATTAAAGTGATTTTTACTCTTTTCAACCATTTTTTTTCCATATAGATCATCAGAAATCAAACTTTTGAAGACATGTTTAAAGGATTTAATTATCAATAAACCGTGTTGGACGTTGTTGATTGATGTATCCAATGCTTTACAGTTATATAAATAATATCAATAAGGGAAATTATGATGAAAATAATCTTGTTTTCTTGTATTCTGAATTTTGTGAATCAATACAATATACATAAATTAAATATAGTTAAAAAACTAATTAAAATGTATCGAAAGTAATTTTTTATTTTATTATTCAATCTTATAATTTAATTTTTAAAAATCATATTAAAATGTTTTCTAATCTTTACTGATATAATATGAAAACTAAACTTTAAAATAATTTGCTATTAAAAAAAGTTTAAAAATAAAGTAGTCTTTTTTTCTTCCTAGGATCACATTCGCTCATTTGATTCCTTGAAAAGATTGTCTAAGAAGGTGTGTCTGCAAACTTATTTAGCATCCAGATGAATTGATTACCAAATATATATTATCATTTTTTTTTCTTCTAAAAACAAAATATTTCCATAGTAGAAGGTATGAGACTAATCTAGAAGTTACTTCTTAAGTGTGTTTTTACCTAAAATACACCATCATTAACCCAACTTCATAAAAGATATATAGCGAGTGATTCGAACTCAATTGTGGTCCAAGGCAACTCTTGGCTGGATTTCTTCGAATGCTTCTTCAAGAGTTAGATTAGTGACAGAAAGTCTTCTGAAATAAATAACAGCTACCTACTAAGCTACCCCTCAAAATGTCACAAACTATTGTAATTAAGTTAAAACGAAAAATTAAAGCTAGTGTCTAATCGACTTTTAACATGGTACTAAAGCATTTCAACAAAGTGAACAGTTTGATCTTTGCCACACTCCCATTCTTCTTAGGAACTTTGAATTTCATTAGGAGATGATCTAGGCCTGAAATTCGCCCAAAAATAGCTGTGAAGGGAACCATTTCCGGAATTCAAGCTATATGGCATGTTGGTATGCACCAAAATGACCGTACAAATAGGTCTTGAGAGTATCCTGTGTAGAAAACGTGTAACCTTTATTATATTCTCAAGCATTGACTAGTGATACATCTTTTGCAATGTGCATGCTGCATATGCACTTAAAGTCAGCGTAAACTTTGCAAACATATCTTCAAACTAAAGATTTGCTATACTACTATGCTACATCTAATTAAATCAGGACATAGTTACCTGACAATAGATATGTTTGGCAAAAGGATGAAAATAAATGAAGCACCCCCAACATTTTTTTTTTCATTAGTTCATCGTTTTATGAACCTCCATATATCTTGTTCCCGTTACGGTTGGGTTAAGGAGAAGTTTTTCATGTAAGACACTGTTAAAAAATTGTCAAATTTATGGAAGAACACTATTTGCAATTCTAACTGTATTGAGAAGTTTTAGAGGCAGAATTCCAGGCACTATTTAATTCAATGAATAATTGTATATAGACATTAAACACGTCCACATTACAAATATTCTATTAATACTTATCATTTCTCTTTACTTATATTTTCTTTTATTTATTTTCTTTACAATTGACGACACCGAGGATCAAACCTAAAGTCTTATACATAATATTAAAGTCTCCAACAGTAGACCGATCCTAATAGATTATGTCTTCTTATATTAATATCATACCTATTTCTTTTCTCTACATTATATTTTTTCTCTCTCTGAGTGTAAATTAGTATAATGGTGTTGATACATCACTTTCCTAATTCAATTTATCCTCGTTTAATAAACGAAGCTAAGGGTCCTAAATTTCCCTATGCATATGGTCAAGGTGACAAACATCACATTAAGACAAAGTTGAAATTAAATTGGTGTTAAGGAAAAACGGTTGCACGCATTAATTTATCACTGGCTTATGTGCAGCCGTCGAAATTATGAACTTTATTCTAATAATTCCCTTGCCTTGAGGGATTTAGAGTTATTGAAATTCATACACAATTCCAACCACAGTTGGCCACCACGAAAGAATACACAAGATGGAGCCCTTAAAGAAAGTGGACTTTACCTAATATGGACCCAACATCAAGATCTCAGCCATAGCCATAGCTTGTCCCATTGGACTAATTCAATGGGTGCCAAATGCCAATAGGTACAACGTGCCAAATTTCTTCAATAACACAGCAAAAAGGCGTAGGTCATTTAAAGAAAGCAAGAAACAGAGTTAGGAAGAAAACAAAGTTTTCATTGAGTGGAAGTTTCACAAGTGTGTGTGTGGGGGGGCCAAGAGTCACACTCCTTTAGGCCTGAGTTTTCCAAACGGCAACTTGGAAGACTTTGTAATTGAGCGTTCTATTATTGCCTTTTGTCCTACAGTTCTGGGAAAAGATCCAAAGCCTTGCTTTTTTTATTTATGAACATTCACCTCAAGTCAATGTTACACGTAGACACAGAGAACAAGTGGGTGCATGGGGTAATGTACTATGTACTACTTGAATGAAAATCAACTGCACATGTTTCTGAATTCTGATTTGCTACATGAAAATAAAATTCAATTCAAGATAAACCAATTATTTGGTTTGATTATTCATCATGATCACAAAGCACAAATCAATAGGAGGGGGAAAAATGAATATATAATAAGATAACAAAAGCCTCTCAAACTGAAAATGAGTAAATATTTTATTACTATATGCCATATCTCATGTACAGTAATATTTAGAATTACATAACCAAAAAATTTCAGACCTTCTAAGGATCTAATATAATATCATTGTGCTTGATCTATATCTGATTGCAAACCTTGCATCTTTCTTATCAATTAAAAACCCAACAATTAAAGAAGAAAAAAAATGGGGAAACTCGTGCAAAATGGACATCATGTTCATCTCAATTCTGAGGTGTGGAAGCCACCACTGAGTTATGCCTCTTTGAAGGGCCTGAAGGTGGAATTGGCACCCCTTTGGGGAAGAAGTTGAAAACAAGGCCTTTGTATGGAAATCGCTGTTTTTGCTGCTTTGGCCGGAGAAGTTCTGAGCCTTCATTCAGCCTCATGGTTGCCCCTGTCCTTGTTGCAGTGCAAGAACCAACAAGAAGCAAGTAAACAAGGAGAATAGCCAGAGAAAAGGCTTTGCATGGAAGATGCAAGGTTTTAGAATAATGAGAGTTAGCCATGAAAATGGAAGGAATCAGCTAAGGTTGTTTTGCTTCAGAAGGATTTTAGCTTGTTAAGAATATGGAAGAGGTTTAAGGAATATGTTGATGAATTTATTGTAAAGAATTTTTTTACTTTGAAGGAACTAAGGAAGTGGTTTTATATACGTGTGGTGGTTTGCATGGGGAATGAAAAATGTAGGCTATTTGGGTTTGTGATGAAGGGTAGGAAATATGAACAAGAAAAGTGAGATGCACGCAATAGAGACTATTGAATTTTGGATGTCAACGCTTGTGAAAAAATATTGAATATTTTGGTACAAGTATTTGGCGCCGGCTATGCTTGGACTTGGGGCACCAAGTTTATTACTAATTTAAAGTGTATGAAAATGTCTTATTTCTAGGTCAATAAGAACGATTTCCCTAGAAAACATACCAAAGCGTGTGATTGTGAAAAAATTGAAAACTTGACCACATGTTTCGAACCCCAACAATTCAAAAAGGATTAATGGTCACCGTCACTATGTGGAAGAGCTGTTTAATTTCAGTTTTCTCTCAATTTTATGAAGTTTGGGCTGATTAATTAATTGTACCTAAAATCAGAATTAGAAATTTAGAATTAGAACTATAATATATGGCATGTACATGCAGACAGGAAAACCCTTATTGTTTTTCTTCCGTCTTTCTAATTGCCATAAGGAATCTTAATCATGTTTCACGCGCAGGAAGTTTTGGATTTAATAGCACGTACGGCGGCAAGCATGACATTGTAGAAAATTAACGGGGTGTGTTTAAATTTTTGTAACCACTTAATTAGATGTACTCTATGATTTAACTAATCGGCATGGCATAATTGAGATGGAAATAATTTATAGTTTATTTTGGTTTGTAGTAATAGAAGTACTTTTGCCAATTTCAATATAAAATTGCACGTTCTAATGCAAGAAATAACAATAAAATATTTGTCATTTCTAGAATAAAAGTACTTTAGTTCTCCCAATTTTAATCCAAATATATATTCTCGTAGTCATAGAAAAACCAAAATTGTTGAAGCGCGTCTAGCACAACACAATGGTTGCCAAGCATTCCATTTTTGGCAACAAGGAAGAGAGGCTTTTCGTGAGTGAATACTGAATAGCATTAATTATTGGCATTTTTGTTGAGAAGCCACTTCATAATTCTTGAGTGCTAGCTTTCCATGAGATGCTTTTTTTTTTTTTTATTGCACTTATGACATCATTAATTGGGGTGTTTATTTGGAAAATGAAAATATGCCTGGGGCTTGTTCTTTCCGTAGAAAAGAAAACCAATAATTCTTGTGGGTATCTTTTGCGTGCAATGATTTTGTAAGAAAACAAGCCTTTCTTGGGTCCACTTATCCTTGTTGTATATTCGACTTGTCGACACTAATACTCAAGACTCGAGTTAATTCACTTTTTTTTTTACTTATCACGTAGCCAGATACCAATTCAAGCCACATCTTGCTAAAATATTCCATGGTTCTTAATTTTTCGAATTGTTTATTGATATAGTAATAATACTTACATAACGTTTCGATTTGGAAATAATTACATTTTTCACAGGTCATTTATTAAATCAAATATAATAAATTATTTAATTTCTCTTTTAATAAATAAAAAATTGATTGTTTCTTTGACAACCTTAAAGGATGGTTAATAAAACTATAGATTACATCGTCATTTGAATTATCATTATCAATATAGCATGTAACGAACAATGTGAAACTTAATTAAATCTATTACAATGAAACATGATAACAAGGACAACACACGAAAGTGTCAACGTACATCCGCAGATAACAGATTTCAAAATACGCGTGGCTATAGTTCAGGGAGATGTTGTAAAATATACATATGACGTGTAATTATTTTTCTGATTTCACAAAATACTAGTAATAATTCTCAAAAGAGTTTATTTAGCATTAAGAATATATTCATATACCAAAAGTCATTTTAGTTTATCTAATAATCTTGAAGTCAATTTTTAAATATACACAATTGCGTTGAATATTCAACAAGAATTCTATTAATATTACACAACTTTTGAGTATATCTTTTTTTTTATATTATTTCTCAGCTATTTTTAACTTATATATATACATGAATATTTAAATTTTGGCAAAATTTTAATTTTAGTTTTCCTTTGGTCTGTGTTTTGATTTTTTCTTCACAATTTTGATTTAATTCTCAAGTTTACATATATTTATTTCTTTTATTTTTTACCTTTTGATTACATTGAGGATTTGAAATTAACATTTAATAATTAATAAATAATTTAAT
>PYAF01005972.1:2431638-2463887 GCA_007407185.1 Glycine tomentella
ATAAACTACCTGACCGTTGGCCAACTGCATCGTGCACGAGTGGTTCCTATATTTCCGGCCTCCACCTGCACGTTAGTAACTACCTGAGTGGACTAAGTCTTTAATCCTATTCGTTGAATCTCGATATCGGGCTATGATCAGTTTACATATCATTAACTGTTTGGGCCTTGACATGAGCCCAATTGTGACTCCAGAACACCATTAATTGCTTGCAATTAAGAAAATAAAGTTTTAGCGTAGATTGGTTTCGTGTATGTTGCCACGGAATTCATAGTTGGCACAATAATTATCATAAACTATCGACTCTTTAAAAAGATAGATGCTTGATGCTAATACATTTTCTTGACAAAAATTGTTCAATATTTTTTTATCGGTAAAATTTGCTCAATATGACAGTTTTTTTCTTTGTTTTCGATGGAAAAAATGTTTCTTCTTCCAAATTTTAATTCGTAATTTGAAGGAAAAATGTTCGTGCGAAAAATATACAATGTTATATTTTACAAATTTTATATATCTGTTTTTGTATTTTATGAATTCAATAAACATATACTTAAGTTAAGAGTGTTTAGATTGAGCATAATAAGTGAGTTCTTCTAAACCTTTTTACACTATTTTTTATTCTAACGGATAATAAAAAAATATAAATTTGAGTTCTTGTAAACCTTTTTACACTATTTTTTATTCTTATGGATAATAAAAAAATATAAATTTAAGAAAATCAGAAGTATATCAAAGTTGCTAAGAAAAGTTGAAGACAAATTAATTATAAGCAAATTTGTTCCCTTTAACTGGTTTTATATTAATTAACTAGCAGCGGTTTTTTTTGTTATGATTGGAACATATAGAAAAAGCTGGCTATATATATGAGCCAAAGCTGGATTGTTAAACTGCAAACAGCCTAATCCGTTAACAGGCTTTAATTAAAAGTTCTCAATATATTCATGGGGCTGTCGTACGTAGCACCAATTGTTGTTTAGTGTAATTCCATGATAAGACACGAGATTGTTATATCATACTAAACCTAAATTTCCCGTGTTGCTTCTAGTTTTGCTATGGAGAAAATCAACTCCAAATGTCTATGTTCTAACCTATGTGAGCGCGCAGACCGATATATGGCGAAGAAGATATATAAAATTTAACTGATTTCAAGTTTTTTGTGCTCATTACATTGGAGCAATGACAGGTCTGAGATTACAAATTAAATATCCAACTAATACAATTAAATTACAAAGTTGAGGTAACAAGTTTATTTGCACTAGCAATTTGATTTTTTTTTAACTTTCTTAAGGTTTTTAATATCTATTTTTATGTATTGTATATGAACTACAATAACTTAATTTCTATATATTATAAGTGTAAATTTATTTATAGAATCAATTAATAAAAAAAATGATAAATATTACGATTAATGTAATTTTCATATAAATCAATATAGAAATTCTTTAAAATATTTGTGCATCTCAAGAAGTAGACCCGAAAAATGAGAAAGATAGGATGATCGTCTCTCTCAGTCTTGATGACAGTGAAATTGAACACCCATTAATCTTCATGCCTAAAGGATGAGAATAAGTTTGAAAAGGTTAAAGAAGAAATGAAGAGAGTGAAACTTGCCTTGTTATATAATGTTAATTAATTAGTAATTTGTGCAATTTTGTACATGAATTTTTTTGGGTTTTCCCATTTAATGGCATGTAGTAATATTTGTACGTAAATTGCACACAACTTGTAATTTGTATGGGTAGCATTTCAAAAAGTACTGATGATCCACACTCAAAATAACCATGGTTTTAAGACCAAATAAATGACCATGATAGTGCATTGATCCATCAAACTCACCTAATCATCACCCTTCCCGTGTAAAGGAAATTTGATGAGAATGGGGGAAGAAGATCAGGGACCGAACCACCTGTAAGTACCACTTATTGAGAAAAAAGAAGAGAAGATTCAAAAGAAAAAGGACCCATATGGATACTTAGAAGTAAGGACCACCCTAGACTAGGGGATGGGAAGGATAATGAAGTCATAAAAGGTTAAGCATGTGTAGCCAAAGGCAGCACAACTTTGTCATCTTTAATCGAGGCACTAATATAGCTTGATAAGTCTTTTTCCTGTCCTACTCTCTTCCCTACAATTTTTGTGGCTCCCCTTTGAGATATAACACTACAGTATATAGTTAATAATTACCTCCGACAAAAATGACGAAAAAACAACTGATTTGTGTGTGTTTGAATGTAATTTTGTTTTAAATTTATTTTTGTTTCCCAATAACCTGATTTGTAGATTGCATCAATGGTCAATAAAAAAGAAGAGGGAATTACCTTATTTAGCCTCAGGTTACTCCACCTATAAGAGTTGCTCATTTAATCGGTTAATTATTAGCATAAACGTGTTTCAATTCACAAAGAACTTTATTCAAACCACGCTGCCAAAGCAACATATATACATATTTATTTTTTAGTTGGCAAGTTTCTTGGTCCAAATATGCTATAATCATTCGAATTAAAGTAGCTTGAATGCTACACGCTCCTTTTTTTTCAAGTTAAAAGTGTACGTTCATACGTTCCATTTCCATTATAATTATAATTATAATTATTGTGTAACAGAAAAAAATTATTCTTAAATAATTATTATTTTAACTTTTCAATTTAACATTAATTAAGTGTTTTTACTTATAAGAAATTCTATTGTCCCAAAATAAGTACTAACTATGTTACATTTTTTAACACACGCATTTAAATTTCTTTATGGTTATAAGAAATTCCTAAACTAGAAAAATGAACATAGCATTAAATGCTTTTTGAAAAAAAGGTGAGTGTTGATACGTTTAAACTTTTTCGACATTGATAACATGTTTCACATCTTTCTGGAGTGGGTTTACCAATCTACTCTATGTCTCTAGCTATCATGATCTCCGGGTAGAATGTGTGAGATACATCCAATTTTACTGCAAAATAGACACGGATGTTAAAAAAGTTAGTGATAATTTTTAGTTGTTATTATATTAAATTAATTATTTTAAAATTTAAAATATTGACAAAAGACTAATATTATTAACAAAAAATGAGAAAAAATTGACCAAAACAGATACTAAAAAAATATAAATGACTAAAATAAAAAATTAAAAAAATAAAGGATCAAAAAGTGATATTTATCTTAATATAAAAGAATGTAAATCACATGGTTAGGATATTGATCAACATTTGTGGGTAAATATTATGTAATTTAATTGACATTATTAGAGGCATTAATACATAATTGAATTTGAAATACAACATAATAAAATTTCAATAAAATGTAATATCCGTTGAGAGTATCATTCCCATAGTTACTAAACATTTTCTATGGGTAAAGCTAGTGTAGGCGGGAGCCATGGCCCCAGTGCGTAAAAAACACTCCTTTCAAAAAAATTTAAAGAACTTTTCTAGTTTTTCATTTGGTCTTTCAAAAAAATTAAAATTAATATTTAGTTCCCAACATACATGCTACTAATTTGGGTTATTTTTTGCACATATCGAGGCTCGAGGGCAAAATCTAGTTGTGTATGGTTCTGTCGTTTTGCTTGGACGCTACCTTCTTTTCTGTTGTTGATGATCACATTCACATGCAAAGCTGAAGCATATCACCTTCAAAATTGAGGAGAAAGGCGCCTATAACTATAATTGGTTTTCTACTCCCTAGTTATTTTATGCCAATCCAGTCCCTCTTATCTCTTGCTCTAGTGTTTGCCATAATTAACCTAATAATATCTATATTCTTTGTGAATTTTATTGTTATCATATTTTAATGCTCGTGACCGTATTGATCTTGGCTATTAAGGTCCATGTCTACATACGTGGCACAGATATATTTGTCAATTGAAGGGATAACTATTTATGAGAATGGAGTAATTTTATCAAATTCATTATTAATTATGTTTGTACTAGTTTTTATTATTATCATATAGATGCAGAATATAATACCTATTAATTTTGTTAATAATTATTTTGTTAAAAAATTTAGTTGACTATCTTTAATATAATCTTTTTTTTTATAACCATGTAACACAACTTTATTAAAGAAAATCTAACTCAGTTTGATTTGTACTAATAACATATTAGTATCTTTGTCCTAAACTACTAATTTTTTAATTAATAGTCATCAACAATTCATTTCACAATTTAAATTACATTCTACACTTTAGCGCATCTCGATCTTAAATTTGGTTCAAAAAAATGAGTCGAGATACAAGGATGCGCGTACATATGAATGGTAAGGTTCTCTAAGAGTATAACACAGTTTCAAAAAAATAACATACATAAATGTCTTCTCAAATAACCAATTGCATTGCATTTTTTCAGCTTTTTGCATCCTCTGTTTAGTATGCCTTCTTACACAAAGCTTGTTATTTAGGAATTATAAGATTCACTTATAATTAAGAGAAAAGGAGGAAAGAGAGACATCATGGTTTCATGAACTCTAGAATAGTGTTTGGTTAAAGAAAAATGTAGAGGAGAGAAGAGCAAATATTTTTCTTTAAAAGAGGAAATTGGAGAAGAGTAAAATTCCTTCTCACCCAATTTTAGCTTCTCCACTATTGAATAAAATATCACTTGCTTTCAGGGTATCATACTCTGCATTAGAAGAAGCTTATGACAGATAGGATTTAAAGAATTTTCTGAAGATAACGAGTATAAGACGGGTACTAGTCAATTACCCTTAAATAAGAAGAAAAAAAAAATCAGAATCCCTAGAATGGAAATTAATAATCGCATGACCATGAAACATAACGTTCAACTGTAAGAGGAAAGTGGGTCAGAGAGGTAATCAGATGAGAAAAACTTCCAGAGTTAGATACTTTTACAATTTATTTTAGTCAAACACACAATGTAGCGTTTTATTTATTTATTTATTTTAAATATTGTCGGAAACACAAGTTGCACCACAAAATTCTAGTAGCAGTAACAACTAACAAGCAAGACATTAGTCTAGAAAGAGAAAGGAGTTGTGACATAATATGGCTGGAGTTGCTTTGGAGTTTGGACAACACAAATTACGGGTGAGCATTCTTGAGAAAAATATTTACACTGTATGCAAATTTCAAAAAAAATAATAATAACTTTACTGGACTGTGGAATCGGAAGATGGTAAAATGACTTCACAAAATTATTAGGCATTTAAGAGAACTCCACACAATTTTCAATGAATAATTTACCCAATTTATCGAGATTGTTTAAAAATCATTGAATTATTCTTATTTGTTGAATGAGATAAAAATAATTTATATTTCATTCTTTATCAGACACTTTTATACTAAGAATTTAGCCTAATTTTAACATTATGTATACTTAAATCGTACAATAAAAGAAGTACAAAATTTAAACTAAGATATATTTTATCATATATATTTTAAAATAAATAATTTCGTTATAAATATAATATCATATACAAAATATTAACTATTAAATAAAAAATAAAAATATAAACTATCACTGTGTGTAAATATATAAATTATCATCTTTATCTCGAAAGCTAAAATGAAGATGTACAAAGAGAGGTGATGTAATTTGGGAAATCACAAGGAATATAGTAACTCACCTGTATCAGTGGCAGCTTGGGTGAGAAAGTCATTAAGAGATTCCAGCCCAGAAAAAAGTCTGCAGCCTGTAAAGTACAAAATCCATCAATGCTTAGCAAATTAATGAAATAGAAAAACAACCATTAATTTTTCCATTACCTCTCTGGATGATCCAAAGCTAGAAGGCCAATCACTAGTTCCATTATGAACTGCATCCTGTGAATACATAGCATTGGAATCCAGTTGGGAAGGAATTGTTGCTGCCAAGCTCTTATTGTCTTCAGAGAATGGAATACTTGAGCTAGTATCATCAAACATATTGGGTAAATCAGTTTTCCTAAGAATCTCTGATGTTGGCAAAGGTAAACTGGTTGATTGGTTTAGTCCACCACTGTCATCACCACATGACTGAAAAGATTGAAAGTTGTTTGTGCAAGAAGTAGGCAACTCAACAGACTTTTCCATCATAAATATTAGATGAAGCAGAAGCAATTGCAAGCGTATTGCCTACTCTAGGTCGTGGCTTAATCTTGGGTTTAAATTCATGAGCTACAATAAAAATCAAATACAGATAACTCATATTTTCAGTGATACGTAGCATATTTAATTATTTATAAAACCCTCAATATCACTAACCACACTAACCATTCCTAGCATCCAATTCAAATTCTGCAGATACTGCCTGAAAAGTATTCCCACCATAAGTTGATCACACCCATCTTAACCATTAGAATTTAATGGAAAAAAGATAAAATAAAATAAATTCACTTGTTCTTTTCCAAAGTTTGACTTTGCATCAACATTGCTCTGAATCATTGCAACCTTATTATCTGAAGAACTTTTGAAGCCCAAATCCGTGCCAACTTGGAATGAATTGTCAATAAGTTCCAAACATTAGTTGCTATCAAGAAATGAACTTACCCAATTTTTAGGTGCTTCTTTCATCCTATCTATGGTTGAGCAAGTTGCAGATGGAGCAGCCACATAATTCAATTCATTTTCTACAGCATTAGCAGGGTGAACTGGTTGTGTTGTGCCTAAACCGTGTGATAGATACGAAATGAATCAGATGAAATTTAATTCAATTGATAACTCCCATTGTGACAGGTACAAGTCCAAGATGAAGAAAAGTGGTTTCATACAGACAAGCAATGTGAACGCATAACTTACCATTATTGAGGTTGGCCTCAGGAACGAAGTTAGTGACTGAGCCCCCCTCTAAATCTAAATCTGCCTAAAATTGAAAAACAATTTAAGGAAAAATAGGTTACAAATACTACATATTAACATTGAAATCAATATAACCATCAACAAAAAAAGGAATTTACCTCAAACACTGGTTTTAAGAAGTTTGTAGAATTCTGATCAGCATAACTTCAGATGCTGTGATTGTGGAATCATCCACCAAGGCTGCACTATCTCTTTTGGCAGTAACTTGTTCAGGATTTCCCGTTTCAGAATTTGGAATTTCTAACTGTGTATGATGAATGGGTCCCTTAGATTTTTCCGGTGGCATACTTAAAAGTTGAAGCAACTGCATTTGGACATTCAAGGAATATAATAAATAAAACCACCTGACATAAGCATGATGATGAAATTAAAAAATAGTGAAAAGCACTTACTACGTGCAGCAGGAGCCAGTGGTTGACGATCATCAAAAGGATCCTTTGATAGCAATTTTACATTCATATCAGAGGTAGTTAAACTTAGAAAACAGTTTATTAATCATCTAAATAAAAATAATAATTAAATAACTCTAGGTCTTCATCAACAATATATGTTGATAGTTTATATAACAAATTTGGTACGCAGAAAGAGTATGAAACAGCACGACGCACGATACGACGACGGTTCCACAACGGATGTAGAAGGCCTAAAATAACCGATGTAGAAAGTAGGCGCTGTAGTAGTGTTGGTTTTAGAAGAAATATCCATTACGTTCATTGCATCATAAAATCATAAATCAACCGTTAAAGAAGACAAACCACAAATTAGCCATAAGCCTTTAGTTGCTGCGCTTTGTAGCCCTTAGTTGTTTTGTTTCCCCTCTTCTGTATTTAAACAAAAATTGATGACTCCACTATTATATTTTTTAAATCATATTATAAATAAATGATAAATAATAAATAATAAATAATTATATAATGATTTTTTTCTTTCTAGACCAAGATATGCTCGCATTCAAAAACCACAATAAAATTAAAACTCTGTAAGCATAATTAAATAACTCAGTCATTCACTAATTGTATTGAATAAATAATTGATTCTTGCAATTTTATTATATTATTTTTTAAATCAATCAAATAAATCATTAAATCTTACGTGAATTTTGATTTTATATATGATAATCAATTTATTAAATTTTACGGGTTTTTATATAATGAGTGATATTTATAATTTAAATATTGAAACTTTCCCTTTTAAAAAGTATTGGCAGTATAAATATTTTATTCAACGAATAGCAGTCCATTTAATTTGCCGAATTAGCAGGAAAAAAATTGACACGGAAGTTTATATTATTAGATTTTTATATATTAGTAACAAATAAGATAATTAAGCATATATTTAAGAATTAATGAGATAATAAATATTTCTCAATATTGGGTCATAAAAATTAAGAAATTATTTAATTTGCCTAATTATTAAAAAGGTTGTTTTTTGTTTGATTAAAAAAGTTTATATCTGTATTTATTTAGGTTAAATTTTTAAATAATATATAATATTAAAATAATATATTAAAATACCATCTTATTAAATTTGTAAAAATAATTTATGAAAAAATGTAAACGAAATTAATTACAATAGTTAATTATTTCTTTGTTACGATTAATAATATTCTTATTTATTTGTGCTAACCGTCTTTATGCTATTCGATATTTTAATGCCAAAATTTGTTATACTATGTGATAAAAACTTTATCCGTATTGTCTAAGATTGCAAATAATATTATAAAATATTAATTCAAAATGTAATTTTGGCATCATAATTTCTGTAAAAATCATAGGAATATGTGTTAATACTATTTTAAAAGGTGTAATTATCATTATCATTAATTACATTTCAAATATTATTATATCTATATTTAGCTCTTTTATGTGAATGTTTATTAATCAATTTATTTTTTGAAGTTTATGATATTGTCTAAGTATTGGTTTTCTTCTGTAATTTCAAATCAATTTATTACTTAGAATGTGAGAATATCACATGTAAAGATTTCTGTTGTGTATAGTATAAATATAAATATAAAAGAGATACTCTAAATTTTAGAATTGAATAAGTTTAGATTTTTTTTTTATTTTTCTCTATTTTTATTATTAATCTTTTGAGAAAATAAATGCCATTCCTCATAAAATATATATCACTTTTATTTTATTTATTTTCCTAAACGCGTATAAAAATTTAAAAATATGGAGGAAAAAAAAAGGGAGAGGATCCATTTCCAAAGTTAACACCTACTAAGCTGAACAAGTTCCGTATTAAAGCCAAAAAGAACTAGCATGTGATGTGTAGGAAAATAAAGTACCTGTTTTGCTTTCCCCCTTCTCTCTCTCTCTCTCTCTCTCTCTCTCTCTCTCTCTCTCTCTCTCTCTCTCTCTCTCTCTCTCTCTCTCTATATATATATATATATATATATATATATATATATATATATGCTTCAGTCCACTGGGTTAAAGGATTACAAGCATTGAATTTCAGGCTTTACTTTATGACGTTTATCATCTATATCAACTTTGGCATTATTTCGTTTTTGTGGCAATCCTAATAGAGCTTGCCGTTGAGTAGACCCACTTGCTCCGAAAACTTCTACCCCCAACACATCAGACAAATTTAAAGCCCTTGATCTAAATATATTGTAGGTACCCACAAAGAAAAAGAATCATACAATGTGTTTTGTTTTGACAGGACCATACAATGTTTCTGTTTTTATATTATTATTTTCAAATAGCTATTTTATTTTTAATCCCTGGAAGCTTTATAATGCACTAAGGAAAAGGTTCATTATTCAATTTACTTGCAATTATTGATGTGTCTGTATGTGTGATTAAGACAAATTTTATGCTAAAAATTCAAATTAGAGTTCTATTCTATATTTGATATAAAATGATTCTCGTAATATCACTATCGTAAAGTAAGTTCAGACTGTACGTAAACTATGGCCTCTAATATAGATTTTAGACTGTGGATATGTTATCTTTTATTTCATAATAATTAAATGCATCAGAAGGTGGGAAAGTCTGTGGTATAAGTCGTAGTTAGGTGTCTTGCTTAGTTGTATTCTTGTTGGTAGTTGAAAAAATGTCAAATGAAATCAGATGCAGAATTGAATATTAAAACATTATAATATCAAATCTCTAAATACTTTAAAGAAAAAATCAAGAGAGATGATTAAAATTCATGAAATAAAAGAAGTATCATTAAGATCAAGTATTACATTATCACTTAAAAGTAGCTTTGTGAAGAAAGGATAAAAAGATAAAAGATACAATTTTTTATTTTTTTTACAGCAGATACGATATATTCATTAATATTAAAATAATCTTATTTGATTTTAGTCTTTTGAATACTTTTTATTATATTTATTTTTAATTATCATTATTACTATTATTATCACCTGATATTAATATAATATCCATCTAATCACATCAAGTTATCTTTTACTTTAAATGTTAGAAACATAATAAAGCTTGAATGGAAATAATCAAAAGAATGATTCTTTGAAAACAATAAGAAAACGAAGAACGAGATTGGTAAAGGCAAATGTGAAATTAGAAGAGGGAAACTAGAATGGGCAACGGGCAGAAACGGCTACATCAAATGAAAGTGAATGGGGGCATAAACTACCGTTCCAACAACATCATAGTTTTAACGTTAAAACGAGGAAGGAACAAAAACCATCGGAGAAACATGTCTGTGTTCTAGTTTCACTTTGGCAAAGTCCTTTCCTTTTTCAATCAATTTTGTTCCTCTGCTTGTGTTTAAGTGTAACTTCATAATATTCTTGTGACTAGATCTTGGTTACATATTTGACCCACCCACTTGTGAATTTTGCTAATAAACACTTCGAGCTAAGATTGGTCACTGTGTTTCTTGAATCAAAGTAGTGCAAGGAATTCTACTTGTCAAGGATAACTTTTGTTTCTGTGAAGGGTTAAATTTGGAAATTGCATGTTTCCAAATCTGGGTCTTGCTTAATTCTTGTGCCTGGGTTTCTATCTGCTAAGTATCTTCTGTTCTGCCTCAGTTGTGGATTTTGGGTCTTTGGTTTCCACTTTCAAACCTCCAATGGTTTGAACTGACTGTGATGGCGGTTAGGGGAAATGAGCATGGTTAGGACATTGATGTGGCCTATAGCTTCATGATAGTCAGGTTAGGACTCATAGTAGCTGCTTCCATTGCAGCCCTCACAGTTAAGCAGCTGAATGTGAATGACACAAGATCAGGTACTTTTGCTTATTCAATATTCACCACTTATTATTGTTATTATTACTTTGATTATTTCACTTCTTAACATGCAAAAAGTGTTTCCACTTGCTTCATGTTGATGGCTATTCCTGTAAAATAATGTTCATCCTATATGTTGAACTTAATTCTCATTGTGGCTCTCAGAACGTGGTGAAGCAAGGATTAGAAACGATCAAGATGAGGCTACAGAAGAGGAGCAGGTCACTTGTTCTATTGATGGTCACACCGAGAAGGTTGTGGGTATATTCAGCAGAAGTTATTGATTTTTTTTTTATGAGGATTTCTTTTGCATAATTGTTTGCCTTTTTGTCCTCATATGAATGAAAAAAATGGGAATTTTTATTTATGTTTGTGACATGATTTGACACTGGTGCAGAGGGAAGAGGAAGAGCAAGAGGAGATTAAGCTAATTAACAGCACAATCAATCAAACTGATGATTTTGAAGATGATATTCTACCAGAATTTCAAAAACTTCTATCTGGGGAGATTGATTTTCTATCACTTGATGAGAGGACTGATGAGGAGAAGAAAGGGAGAGTTTATGAAACTGAAATGGCTAAGAATGCCAGTGAATTAGAACGGTTGCAGAATCTAGTGAAGGAACTGGAGGAGAGGGAAGTGAAACTTGAAGGTGAATTGCTTGAGTACTATGGTTTGAAGGAGCAGGAAGCAGACTTTGTGGAGTTACAAAGGCAGTTGAAAATTAAGACTGTAGAAATTGATATGCTTAAAATGACCATTAATTCCTTGCAGGAAGAGAGGGAGAAGCTTCAAGAAGAGCTTGCACATGGAGCTTCAGCCAAGAGAGAACTTGAGGCAGCCAGAGGCAAGATCAAGGAACTGCAAAAGCAGATACATCTTGAGGCTAACCAGGCAAAAACCCAGTTGTTGTTGCTTAAACAAAAAGTTACTGGTCTAGTGTCAAAAGAAGAGGAGGCTGCCAAGAATGATGTTGAAATTGGAAAGAAATTGAAAGCTCTGAATGACTTGGAGGTTGAAGTTGTGGAGCTTAAGAGAGAAAACAAAGAACTTAAACACGAAAAGCAAGAATTAACAGTTAAACTCAATGCTGCTGAATCTAGAATTACAGAACTCTCCAATGTGACAGAGGTCAGAGTCATCATAGAGTAAAAATATTTTCCTTCAGATGCATGAAACCAATATTTAAGAATTGCTCATAGTTGAAACAGTGAATGCTAAGTTTTCAGCTACCTAAAATGATCCTTTTTTAAAAAACAATGGAGCATCACTGAGTCCTCCTTTTTTACCTTGTCGATCAACTGAATACTTATCACACAATTAAGAAATAATAGTTGAAAATACTGAAAAACCTCAATGTGTATAAACTAAATGGTGTTTATATTATTATATAAATATAAAACAAACTGAATCTGAAGTTTTTTGTTAACACCCATATGCTCTTTCTCCTGTGCTTTGGACTATGTTGATCTTTGGTATGTTTAGTGGTTATTGGGGATGTAGCAATTAGAAGCCAATTCTTTTGAAGATCTACATAAATATCAACTATTTTATTAATTGGAAAATTATTTGAGAAAAAATGTTGAAAAAGGTCACATACTTCTTTCATGGTAGTGATAAATTAATTATTAGATATATATCTTTTACATGTAATGACTACAATTTATTTTGAGATGCTTTGCCTTGAACTGCAGAATGAAATGGCCAAGACAAAAGAGGAGGTCAGTAGCCTAAGGCATGTGAATGAAGACTTGCTTAAGCAAGTGGAAGGACTCCAGATGAATAGGTTCAGTGAAGTTGAAGAGCTTGTATATCTTCGTTGGGTCAATGCATGCTTAAGGTATGAGCTCAAGAATTACCTGGCACCTCCAGGAAAATTATCAACCCATGATCTAAATACAAGTCTCAGCCCAAAATCACAAGAGAATGCTAAGCAGATAATGTTAGAATATGCTGGATCAGAGCATGGACAAGGTGACACAGATCTTGATAGCCACTTCTCTCATTCCTCTTCACCAGGCAGTGAAGATTTTGAGAATGCTTCTTCCTTTGATAGCTCTATGCGTAAACATAGTAGTATTAGCAAGAAAACTAGTTTAATCCAAAAGTTGAAGAAATGGGGCAAAAGCAAAGATGATTCAAGTGCTCTTTCATCAGCAGCCAGATATCTTTTAGGTGGCTCTCCTAGCAGGATGAGTATGAGTAATAGACCAAGGGATTCCCTGGAATCCTTGATGCAAAGGAATGCTGGTGATTCTGTAGCCATCACTACCTCTGGACAGAAGGATCAGGAACCTACTGATTCTCCTGAAACTCTAGCTCTTCCTAACATAAGAAGAGTTTCATCCAGCGACTCCTTAAATTCTGTTGCAGCTTCATTTCATTTGATGTCTAATACAGTTGTTGCGTATCTGGATGAAAAATATCCTGCATATAAAGACCACCACAAATTAGCCTTACAGAGGGAGAAACAAATTAAGGAAAAGGCTGAGAAAGCAAGAGCAGAGAAGTTTGGTGACAATTTAAATTTGAATATGACCAAGGCTGAAAGAGAGAGGACAACATCTTTGCCACCAAAACTCACCCAATTAAAGGAAAAGGCATATGTTTCTGGTAGTCCAAATGATCATCCTGACAATGTTAAGAATGTTGATAATCAAACCATTAGCAAGATGAAGCTAGCCCACATTGAGAAAAGGCCACCTAGGGTGCATCAGCCACCTCCTAAACCATCTGATGGTGCTCCTGTTAGTGCAAATTCAAACCCTTCAAATGGAGTATCATGTGCTCCATCTCAGCCTCCGCCTCCACCCCAACCAGCACCACCAGGTGGACCACTTCCCACTCCCCTGGGAAACCTATCAAGAGGAGAATTAGCTGGTGATAAAGTTCACCGTGCTCCAGAGCTAGTTGAATTTTATCAAACATTGATGAAACGGGAGGCAAAGAGGGATACTTCATTAATTTCATCAACAACTTATCCATTTGATGCTAGGAGCAACATGATTGGGGAGATTGAGAATAGATCATCATTCCTCTTAGCTGTACATTAAAATTTCCCCCCAGCTTTATTATTTTTTCATATTGGCATTTCTATCATTACAAATTTTATAACCTTTTTAATGGATCTAGGTGAATGCCGATGTGGAAACACAGGGTGACTTTGTCATCTCCTTGGCAACTGAAGTTCGAACAGCCTCGTTCTCTAAGATTGAAGATCTGGTGGCTTTTGTGAACTGGCTAGATGAGGAACTTTCCTTCTTGGTAAGTGTTAGTGTATCATTTCTCCTCCATCATTAACAAGCTTCTAAAAACAAATTCATATAGATTGTAGATCTTGGGAGAAAGCATGGAAGTGTATCCTTGTGCTGTTTTTCCTCATAAATTGCATTCCTTTTTATTCAAAATTAGGTCATTGACTTTGACCTCACTTTCTCAGCTTTCATGCATATGAAAAAAAGGGCTAATTTCCTCCTTTGTAACTTTCATCCAATGACTTCTGCATTTTATTCATCTCTTTTTATTCTTTTTAAAGGTTGATGAACGAGCTGTTCTCAAGCACTTTGATTGGCCTGAAGGGAAAACAGATGCACTGAGGGAGGCGGCTTTTGAATATCTGGATCTGATGAAATTAGAGAAGCAAGTCTCCACCTTCACTGATGATCCCAAACTCCCATGTGAAACTGCTTTGCAGAAAATGTACTCATTGCTTGAAAAGTAAGCATCATTGTTTATGTTAGTTTTATATATCATAAATACTAGATTAGGAAGTCGATCCTTGGTGGATATTTTCTTGAGAACTCAATCTCGAATGACTTTTATCGAAATAGAATATAAACTATTTTCTGATGTCTACTTAAATGCTGTAGATTCAGACATTTCAAGTCACAAATACAGAATGCAACATACACTTGTCTAGTTTGATGTTTCTTGGTGTATGTGTTCCTTGCTATTCGAAATGGAATATAACCTATTTTCTGATGTCTACTTAAATGGTGTAGATTCAGACATTTCATGTCACAAATATAGAATGCAGCATATACTTGTTTACTTTGATGTTTCTTGGTGTATCTGTTCCTTGCTATTCTCTATAGATATAGCATGAACTCATGAAGCTTATTTATCAATTCATCTATTTCCATCTTGCTCTATTTTTACTTCCAGAGTGGAGCAAAGCATATATGCACTCTTACGGACAAGAGATTTGGCTATTTCACGGTACAAAGAGTTTGGGATACCAGTAACTTGGCTATTAGATACAGGACTTGTGGGCAAGGTATGCTTCTAAACTTATTTGGGTTCTGGTTAACACAAAGGACTTGTTCATTGAAGGTGTTTTCTTTTTATACCTGTTGAGCTTGAAAATTTTGTATTGGGTTACAACTGGTTGATACCCCAGCCCTCTATACCACAATGATTTATATCATTCCCTTAAAAGGCATAAGCTTCATTATGAAATCTTGTAACTGTATCTGTTTTTTCCCTTTGTACTTTACTTTTTCTCTCCCCCCAAATTTTTGCAATTTTATTTTAGAACACCTCAGAAAGACCTTCTTGGAAAATACAATTCTATCATACCTTCAATAGTACCCTGTTTGCCAATATTACACAATTGTTTACGTATTGTAACAGGCATGCATACTCTGAAAGTATAGGGATTCGATGGATTGGTAGGGAGAAAAATAAAAGAATTTACTTAACTGATAGGACTCTGAATAGTTGTTTTGTTTTATTTTGAAGATATAGAACATTGAATACTTCTATTGATACTGATATTCCAAGTACAATTACAAGTGTATTTCATTAACTATAAGTCAAACGACTCAAACCCACTAACGATTCCCTTCAAGCTAAAATCAGCTGGTTACTCGTCTAATAGTAAGAATATCACAAGTAAACAAAATAGACAAAAAAGTAAACTTAAAAATATAATAACAAGGTCATGCATTTGCTGTTATGACCTTGCATTGATGTCTGCTTCTGTTTGAAGCTAACAAATGGTCACTTAATGAGTAGTTGCTACTGGTAACACTCTCACATTGCAGATCAAGCTTTCTTCTGTGCAACTGGCAAACAAGTATATGAAACGTGTTGCATCTGAACTTGAAATATTATCTGGACCCGAGAAGGAAACAACCAGAGAGTTTTTGATTCTGCAAGGAGTGCATTTTGCTTTTCGTGTTCATCAGGTAATTTTAAGGCTCTTTGGTTATGATGTCACTCTTCTAAATCCCTCATTAACTAAAAAAGATTTTATAAACTAAAAACTAGGCTTGCTGAAGTGTAGCAAAGTTTACTAATCGGGTTCCAACTCTTTTTTTTTGGCTGAAAGAGCTATTTCCTCTTTAAAACCTGAGAAAAGCTCTTGCTCTAAATCATTATTGTTTCTTATTTTAATTACGTTTTTATTTTTTAATACAATAGCTAAAATTATATAAATTAATGGTACAGCCAAAGAGATTTATCTTGTTACAGGTGTTAAGATTTGTAATGCAATATAGAGAGGAACCATAGAGAAGAGAGAATTAAGAACAAATACAAAGCAAGAAAAGTAGAAAACTAAACTATCCTAGGGTAAAAATGAAATATAGAGATGTCAAAATTAGCCTAGCCCAATGGGCCAACAGGCCAGATTGAGCTCTTAAAGTCTTAAAGTAGAGGCCCAAAAAGAATGGGACCAATTTGGCCTAGCTCGGGTGGATCAGGCTGAACCCCTACAATGCTGGCCCAAAAATTACCAAACCTATTTGGCCTGGTATATTTTTCCTTTTAAAATTCATGTAATCATAGACCAAAATAAATAAATGGGCCAGTTTGGCCTACCCCGGCAAGCCAACAAGCCATAAGAAATTTGGCCCTGGCCAGCCAACCCACTTTCCACTCTCTTGTCA
This sequence comes from Glycine tomentella, assembly GCA_007407185.1. Lineage (NCBI taxonomy): Eukaryota > Viridiplantae > Streptophyta > Magnoliopsida > Fabales > Fabaceae > Glycine > Glycine tomentella. Next base: position 2,448,527 of record PYAF01005972.1, read on the forward strand.
GGCCGACCCGACCCATTTGACTGTTCTAAATTGAATAATATGAAATCTATATATTATCAAACATTGGGAATACAAAAATAACGAGTTAATTAGAGTGGAACTCTTTTCAGTTTGCAGGAGGCTTTGATACGGAGAGCATGAAAGCTTTTGAAGAACTAAGGAGCCGCATCCATGCTCCACCAGGTGAAGATAATAATAACCAGAAACATAGTTGATTAACAAAAGATTTTTTTTTTCCAATTTTTTTTCACGCTAGTAGTTTGCTCCTCTAATATATGTTACCCTGTTAGCTGTATATGTCATTCTTCGGTCAACTTTCATTGAATATACTGAATGCTATACAATGATATAAAAAAATCATACTGTAGTTGTAGCTTTGTAAGGTGAAAATGAAAATCATGATCACTGTATTTGTACGGTTACACCAATGTAATGAACGAATCTCATTAGCATTTTTGGAACCTCCATGTGGTTTTGTCACCCCCAAACTCAAACCCCATTCCACTGTACTTTTCATCTCCCTTCCCTTCTCATTGGAAAAAAAAACTTGTAAGATCTCTCATTTCAATCAAATTATTTTTAACCATAATAATCGAAGAATCTGATTTCAGTTTTACTAAGGCTATGTTTGATAAGTCAATTAGCTTGTGGACTTTTTTATTATTGTAAAAACTTGTTTGACTTTTCGGTAAACAATTTTTTTAGTAATTTCTAACATTTTGTAAAACGTTACTTAAAGTAGCATTTTTTTTAAATGTTACCTTCTAGTTTTTTATATTTCATTCTCTTTTTATCCTCAAAATATTTATCAATTTTTTTATCACCCTTTTTAAATAAACCATTGATTTGTTGTCTATTTTTTTTCTCACTCATTTCTCTTACACATTTTTTATATTACATTATTTAGTTTGATTATTGTACTATTTATGATATTTAATTTGTTATATAAGGTCATACTTCACCAAATTGACAAGATAAATGTTGGATTTGTTTTATTTTAATTTTTTTTATTATTTTAACCATTGTACTATTACTTAGACAAACAATCCTAAGAGTATCTTTAGTGTCAGGTCTTCAGCTCAAAATCTGGTATTCTCTAAATCTTTCAATAAAAGAGATAAACAGATCTTCAATACAGAAAATGAGTTCTTGTAGAAGAATTCTTAAGATTTGAACAATGTTAAAAAAAAAAAAAAATTCCCTCTCTCTCCCTAACAGTAAATGATTTTTTGTTCAAAAAAATAATTGAAAATTATCTAAGATCTCAAAATGAGATCTACCATTAAAGAAAAAATGAAAGAAATCTTGAGAGATTTTCAATCCTACTTGACATTATGAGATCCACCAAAAAGTACTATAAGATCACAATTTAAAATCTACCACTAAAGATGCTCTAAGATTATTTATCTTTTTTTATAAGATTTTTTTCTAATTGTCTCTTGCATTATTTATTTTTCTAAAATTTTCTTCATTAACAATTTTTATAACCAAAAAATAATAAATGTTAGAAACTAATTAGATAATCATTTTCTCTCTCTTATTGGGATTGGAGAATGAGAGTGACAATTAGGTGAGAAACAATTAAATGAAAAGAAAGATTATTAATTTTAAAAATATTAAGGATGATTTTGAAAGAGCGGGATAAATTATTTACAAATTTAAATGTTACTAAATAAATTAATTATTTTTCTTAAAAATATAAATTAATTAAAAGGGTATTATATATAGAGACAAAGGGAGCATATACAATTTTATTTAAAATGGCCGAAGAGGAGGCTCATAATTTTTCTTACAAGGGAAGAGAAAGGGAAAGAAGTAAGAATTGAAGGAAATGGAAAAAGGATAAAGCACATTGAATAGTTAGAGGTAATGTTCCCTAATTTAATCAATTAAATTTACTCAAGGGAATACGATTCTATTTTGCATTAATACTATAATTAATTGTGTCATAATCCTTTATTTTTTTTTAAGTTGCATAATTTCATAATTTGTCTTGTGAGGAGAAGGAGGGAAGAAATAAAAAAAAAAGATAAGCACATTGCATAGTCACAATTAATGTTCCGTAATTTAATTAATTTAATATGCTTAAGGGAATGCAGTTTTAACTTGCATTTAATATTGTAATTTATTGTGCCACAATTCATTCATACCATTTATTTCTAAGTTGCACACTTATATATACAATTTTATATCCTTTTTCTAAAAGGAGGCTCATAATTTGTCTTGCAAAGGAAAGAATGGAGAGAATGAGAAAGAATAAGGAAATATAGCACCAAAAAAAGGAATAAGTGAATATAAAAAAAAGACAAAAAACATACTTACAAGTTATGTTCTATAATTTAATCAACTAACTTGATTTAAAGGAATATAATTCAATACTTTTATTATGAAGGATCCTTTAAGCTCAATGTATGTTAAATGTAGACGTATAAATACAGAAATAAATTTTCACTATAAGTTTTAACATAATAAGGTCTTACTCAAATCTTATATTTATCATTATCTTAACCAAATACAATTCATGAAATATAACTTTGTTATAATAATTTAGTTACAAAAGCGGTGGGGATGACAAAATAGAACCAACTCAACTTTCTTTGAACTTGCAAACAAAATAGGTTGTCATGGGTTAATTTGAAAACCTCAATTCAAAGTTAAGTTACAAATTGGGTTAAGTTGACCTGTCATATTTTATTTTTTAAAAGAAAAAAGAGATACAATAAAGTATCTCGTGGGTTAACCCACCTAATAAATGAAAAATAAAAATATATAATTTATTGAACAAAATCATAATCATAATAATAAATAAAAGAAGGATAACAATCAAAACTAGAAACAATAATATATATTTATTAATATCAATAATTCCACAAGCATGCACATTGTTCTCAAGAGGAATATGAAAGAAGGGATATAACCACGTTCTACTTCTCCCATTTTCCAGACAATTATGGGGTGGTAGACTTACGGAAAGTGTTTCAATGGTGGGGATGTGTTTGGGAGGTATATGTAGCACATAGAAGAAATTATGCTGGATATAAGTATGGGTTTGTGAGATTTAAGGGAGTTAAGGAAACTAGGAGGTTGGAAAGACATTTGGATTAGATTTTCATTGGTGATATGAAATTGTATGTAAATTTTCCAAAATATGAAAGGAATGTCACTTGGAAAAGGGAAGATACTAGGAAAGTAAACAACAAGATGGTGGAGAAGGGAACATCAACAAGTACAATTCAAAACCACAAAATAGAAGGAAAATAAACTTTAAGTGGAAAAAGGAAGGAGATTAGGAAATCATATGCACAAGCAACTGCAAGTGAAATGAAGGATGAAATTAAAAGATGGCAAGGAAAAATGGGAAGGGAAAATTCAGATAAGGCAGAGGCGAGGAAAGGGCAAGATATGATGGTAGAAGTGGTCAATGGAGCATGGCTGAAGAGAAGTTTGGTGCAAGGTTGTGTACATGTGATCCGGGGAAGTTATCAATGATCCATGAATCCTTTTTTTTGGAAGGACTTAGCTCTTTGCGGGTAAGATATTTAGGGGACAATTTGGTGCTATTGATCAGTGAAGAAGGAGAGGATCTGAACAAGTTATTTAAAGGTGCCGAAGAATGGTTGAGTGGATGGTTTGAATCACTTCAACCATGGAGTTTAGAGGTTGTTCCAAAGCATAGGCTGGTTTGGTTAAGATGTGCAGGTCTACCTTTGCATATCTGGAGTGTTGATTGTTTAACAAAGGTGCTTGCTCCTTTGGCACATTCGAGTCATTAGATGAGAACACAAGAATGTTTAAGAAGCTGGAATATGCAAGAGTATTGTTAAGAACGTCAACCTTGGAGCATATCAATAAGATTGTTAGGATTAAAATCAACGGTTTCATCCGTTGTTGTATTACGAAAAGAATGCTAGAAACAAATGATGAATCATCACTTATAGGCCTGCAAGAGAAGAAAAATTATTCAAATTTCCCACGTGATAAAGAAAATTGGTGTGGGGAAGCTGAGCTCTCAGGCAAGCACTATCAGTTAACGGTGGTCGGAGATACGGTCCAGTCAAATTTGAATTCAAATTGTGAAGGCAATAATACAACAAACAAAAAGGACGAAACATTAATTGTTGATGGGAGTGGAAACGTGGCTGTGAAGGCATGCAGCTAGGAAAGTAGGAAGTATGTATAAGGATAACATGAATGGTAGTACAAGGACGGTGCAAGGAAAGGAGGAGAGAGGGAGCAGTGCAGGCTTGTGTGCAATATGGTGGGCCTCTTGATGTACTCAATGAGAAGGAAAAGCACATACTGAAAAATGTGCATAAAGTAATGCAGTCAACAAGTAAATATAAATATGATGACATTGAAACAATGAGGTTAAATATGGAATTAAGAAGTGTGTATGTTGGGGATATAGAAAACTCTTAACTGATGGAGGTCCCAATTACCAAAGTGGGCTCGAAGCATTTTGAGGTCCAGTTAGATTTTAACCGTGCTTTGGATAATGACTCAAAAGGAAAGGGGTAATGTAAACCTAAATTTAAGAGTCTCAAAGAAATAATGAAAATAGAGGAAACGTTGAATATGCTTTAATTTGGTATGTTGGTCTCAAGTTTGTGGTTGAATTGAAGGTGGACTATATTTTTGGATAGCATCAAATATCAATTGTTAGTTCTCCATGTATAATGAATTGGTAGGCTCTTCGGATATAGGAACGAGATAGCAATTATATGCTCCAGGAGACTTTGCCATATGATGGAGAATAATCACAAAGCTGGATGGGCGATCTTTATTTAAACTTTTATGGGTATAACTACGGGTATATTCATATAGGAGGGGAGGGTATTAACAACACTTTTCTGTTGTGGTCTGCAATGTCTTATGTCATGGGACTGTGGTGTTATGCTATAGCAGGTGTTGCGGGGGAGGGGATAACATTTGCGTTGCTTGCATTGTTGCATGATGCTCTGGTGTGTTCCTTTGTATCTTGTATCTATTATCTAAACTGGATCACCTCTTGTGTTTAGTTTGCTTATTAATATATATATTTATTTGCTTATAAAAAAATTGCACCTGGAAATTGTAGTGGTTGACATTTCTCACCCATTATATGGTGTTTTTCTATAAGCACCGATCATTCTTTTGATGCTTTATTTTCTTCCATGTGCATTGCATTTTTGTTTGTGATCTTATTTGAGATGCGTGGTGACTCCTCTTGACACTTTGTTTTGAAGCAAATGTTTAAGTTGGTTGTTTTGATTATTTTTTTTTTAATCTTTTGAGGTGATAAATTAGGAGAAACTGATTGATTAGAGTCAGTTTGATTTTTGGTGGTTGTTGAAACAATTCAGAGTATCAATATTTGTCAAGGTGGTCCTCAAACTAATAAGAGTAATAATGTGAATTGAACATACATCTATACAAGCAACTGAGATTTATATGCTCGTGGTTGTAGATAAAATTTATATATATATATATATATATATATATATATATGTATGTATATATTCATTTTACAAGTCATTGTATTTTAAAAGAGTCAGATTTCAAATACACAATATGATTGTATTTTTTTTATTATATTATACATGTAAAATATTTATCAGTTTTATTATTTATCAATTTTATTAATAATTGATCTTTATCAAAAATTTGGCAATCTATTTTTAATGAGATTTTTTCTTAATTATATTTTTTCATTTACAAAACTCAACTAAAATCTTATTAAAAGAAATCCAAATTTAATTTCACACTAATCGAATATTAGTACATAATAACATTATATTTGTATCTTGTTTCTATAATTTTCATAATAAATATTACTAAAATAATGTCACCTATTTAATATCATCAATAAAAAAGATAAAACGTATGTTTGAATTTCAGCCATGCATCAATAGTCATCATTAATTAAGGTCATTTAAGGCACACATTATATATAAAATTAGCAAGTTAGTACCTTACAAATTCATTAATATATTTAATTTTCTTCGAAACAATTAATAATATCATTAAATGTTTGGAAAAAAAATAATTAATGAAATTGATAGAGCTAAACTGCCCAAAAATGACAACACCACTCAAATGTAATCGTTGAAAAAAAAGAGTTACTCAAATAGCAATATATGTAATATAAGATAATTTGAAAATTTTACTTAGAAAAATATTCTTAAAGTAGAATAATATGTCTAAAAAAACTGTGTAGGATATATGCATGTGGAATTATATTAAGAGAAGATTATGAGAGTAATTGAAATATTCTTGAATATTACTTGAGCACTAGCACTTTGAAAAAAATACAATAATTTTTTTATCTTAGTTTTGATTATTTATATAAAGTTTAATAATTTAATAATACGTGATGCTTTCATTAATTCTCAGATAATACAGTAAATACAATCATTTCTTTTGAGAGAGAACATACGTGATTATTTATTTGGAGCCTTTTTCATAGTATATCATGAGAAACAAATACAAAACAAAATATAAAACTACAATTACATTTTTTTTCTATGGAGGCTTTTATTAATTTATATATAAGAAATTGAGGAAATATCACATTTTTAATTCATTCATGATAATCCATATCTCAAACAGTATAAATAAGGAAAAATTGGAGGAATGGAGTGACAAACAAATGCATCTCATGCCACTTTTTGAAATTTGCTTGAGGGCCTATATACTTTTCATGATAACCATATAGTATAAAAACTATTGTGGAAAGCAATAATTGGGATGGTCTCATATCAAAATTGAAATTCCTAAAAAAGTAAAACAACAAAATTAAAATTTGTTAACAAAATATATTTTTCAAGTGCATGTAAAGTTAATAGGTTATGATAATACTAAAGTTAACAAAAAAAAAAATCAATGCTTAAACCATCGATCTAATCGGTCCAACTTTTCATGCATGCAAGTTAATGTTTATAAAATTAAAACGCTAAGGAAAAAAGTTTGAAGTTTAGAGTCGATTCAAAATAAATGCATGGTACAATGAATGATTGATTTTTTATATTTAAATTATAACTAAATTATAAACAAGAATACACTAAAGAAGAACTTTGCTGAGATATCGTAGGAAAGGTTTCATATACTCCTTATCAGATTGGATACACAATCCTATGATATGTATAGCTATTGCATGGAGAAATTGAATCGGGATATGTCCATTAGCTAAGGGAGCACACGTTTCATAATAGATTTCCTTCATGATACTCGGTCCAAGTGTCGCGGCAGTTTCATTTTATTGTCATATTGAATGTAACAGAAGCATGTATGCATTGGTTATATCAGGTTTTAGGCTCTGCATAATTTTGTATTGCAGAGTATCTTTCTGCTATTTGTTTTGACTCGGGCTGTACAAACTTGTACAACTTGTACCTTTGCTGTGGTCCTTTGCTATAATAAATTATTCTTTTGCTTGTTCCAAAAAAAAAAAAAACATTAAAGAATACCTTTTCTGTTGTTGCTATTAAATTTGTGTTAATTCATTAAGAGATTAACTTTATTTTTTAGTAGAAAAATTATATTACTATTTAACTTTTCAAACGATCATTTCTATATATGATAGTTAAATGCTTACTAACACAATGACTTAAATATTTTGCAATTAAAATGAATCGAAGGTATAAATCTGTTCATAATAAAACTAGCACTAGAAGATTGATTTCGTAATATATCAGAATCCCGCACGATTGGGACATGGTGGGACTTTTAAGTTTAAGTAACCTTTTTCATTAGGTGAGCTTGCACATTCTCTTTCTCTGTCTGTGTAGTTACTGTGTACGAATTGCAATGATACACATTGCTTTGCCTCCATCAATTTCAACAGCTATATATATATTTGGTTGAAAATGGCAGTGGATCCATTACAAGTGTTAATGTTTAAACTTCAAAATGCACTGTGGACAACGACATTATTAAATATAAGTAAATGAAACCATTATTCTCTATGCGAATTGGGACAGTCGGCAAACCCCTTTTTTATTTGTAAAATTTAAGACTTGAAGAAAAGAAAAAACACCACTCGTTTTCTTTTTCTTAAAGCCTTCCGATCGAAAGTAACTGGTGTTGGCCATGTACAATAATATAGAGACAAAGAGAGGGGAGACAACAAATCAATGGAGTAACTCTTAATATATATTAATTTAATTATTAAATTCCATAAAAAGTTAATTATTCAATATTTTGATATCGACCAATTATTAAACAAATCAAAGTTTAATAAATAAGACGATTTTAGTTATGTAGTCTTATAATAAATCTCAGTATTGTGAGATATTAGTATTGTGAGATATTAGTTTTTTACTCCCGACCGAGAATACTCAGATTCACTAAAAAAAAATCTTATAACTAATTATTACTATTATTATTATTATTTGTTTTCTTGTCAACATATGTAAGCAATATTCAGAATGGACAACATGTATAGTTCTTGCGATGATTTTACACGTGAAAACCAGCATCGATGATCACTGTTTTCTATTAACATGATGGCCATGCCACTATTTTACATATGTAAAAATATAATACCATTGATTTCATTTATGATGAAAATTGGATTTTTTTTTTAATTTAATAAATATAATAATATTGTTGTTATTTAAAAAAAATGTTGAAAAGTAATCATTATATAGACACCTGAAGGTAGCTAGTTTAGGTGGTGAAGTGAGGAGAAAATTTAAACAATGACACAAAGTTCAACCTCACGTAACTTAAAAATGAAAAACTCATATTCGTGAATCATAATATAATCTCTTCCATGCATTACTAGCTTTTTATTCTATAGATATGAAGCCAATAAACAATTCTTTACAAAGGGGAGTTGAAAATTTGGAAAAGAATAACCATTTTTAAAGTGGTGTGTAAGCGAATGTGATATTTGACTAGCCCCACACGTATCATTAGCTAGCCTTGCTCTACTTAAATTCTACTCCGACCTCCCAATACTAGACCAATTTGTTGGATTGTGATTAAGAAATATATATTGGATTTTATAATATTATATAATATTTATTTAATAGCAGTAAATATGTCATTTTTTGTTGCTCATACATTTAAATATAAATGATCATTTTGATCCTTTATTTTATTTTCATTCATTCAGTAGACAAGAAAATTGGTCTAATGATTTTTGTGTTCGTATATTGAAGTATATATAGGGTTGGGGTTCATATCCATTTTCCAACACTATTAATTTATAAACTCATTTTTACATGCCAAGTTAACATAATCACCAAATTGTAATACCTTAAAATGATCATTTTTTTCTGTTATATACTGTTTTAACCAATTTTTTTATAATAAGAATCCATCTCGTGATTTAGTCGAGTCTGTCCTTTCTTCTATACTTAATTAATTAACGAGTCTGATTTCTTAGATAGGCAAATAAGAGAACAAACGTCAAAAAAAAATAATAACCGTATATATATATATAAAATTTATGAAAAGCGTGACCCATACGTTTAGAATATGCTGCATTATGCGCATCAAGTATCACTGCCTTTTTCTCGTCCCTCATCATATCAATGAATTGCGCACATCAACATCGGAGAGCACTACTTTAAAAAGATCATGATAAGGAAATCTTCTCATCCTACTAAATCTAAGTCTGATTATGCCTATATATATGTATTATATCAATTGGCTAATGTATTAATTGAATGTCACATTAAATATAAGAGTAATATATACTGAAAGTGTAAAGAATTTTGATATATGTTATCATTTAATTATAAATAACTGTATAAATAAATTTTTTAATTTTTATAATAATTATTTTAAAATTTATATTAATAATATTTTTTATTAATTGATAGTTTAAAATCTTATACCTACCAATACATTAAAAATTAGAGTCAATATATAAAGTATACCGCTCAGTCCCTCACTTTGAAAAAGTCAAATTCTTAAAACAATGGAAAATGACAGGTTTTGTATAAAAATATTATTTTGGGAAGACAAATTGATAGTTAAAAGTATAAACATGTTAAATTTTGTTTTAATTACTTGTTTGGTTTCTATTTAAGTGTATGAGTAATAAGAACTAAAACGAGTAATATAAAAGTGTTTGAGTAATAACAACTAAAATGAGTAATTTTAAGTGTTAGGACTAAATTAAACTTAAAGATTGTACATGTGTTGGAAACAAATGAGTAGTTAAGCCTAAATTTTTTATCATACAAATAAAAATAATTCTTTTATTTATTTTTGAAAAATTATTTTTAAAACAAATTAATATTTTGATTCCATTTCTTTTAGTATTATTATTTGAATTTTAATTTTATCAAAATCTAAAATTATTTATTGTGGGTGGATTTTTTTTATTGTCCAAATCTTACAATATGGTTTGACCAATGCAGTTATTTGTTTAATTTTGGGGGTTTTTGTGAAGTACATGTTCATGTATTTATTTTTTCTAAACCGAAGTATCACCTCTAGCTTATGAGAGTTGCAGTGGGGACACCATCTTCATATAAGAATTTTTTATTTTTTATTCGTGTAAATCAAAGATAATATTAGAGGGTCTACGATCAACATCAACATCAACAGCACCTTTAACCCAAATATTAGAGGGTCTACGATAATAAGAAAAATTATGCATGTTCATTTTCACTTCTAAGCTTAATTAAAACAATATTTGATCATATTTTTAAAAAAGAACTTAAACGAAACGTTAGTGTTTTTTTGGAATTAGTCTCAAATTTGGATAAATTTCTTTAAAAGTACTTTTAAAATAAGAAAAAAAATGATATCAATTTTTTTATAAGCAAAAATAAATTTTTCATTAGTTAATTTTTAAAAATTCATTAATATAATTTTTCTAAAAGATGAAATGATATCTACAAATGAGTTAATAAAAAACTCATTTTAATTTATAAAAAATTTATTGTATTTTTTCTTCTTACTTTTTTTTTTCCTAAAAATAATTTAGAAAAATTTACATCCAATGCCCACAATCTTCATATTCTTTGAGTAACCGAAGATGATGAACAAATATTGATATCATTATCTCCTAATCCCGAGGATACTTTCTTTTTTTTGCCCACAATATCTTGGTTCATCACTTCATCCACTCCACATCTTCAAAGAAACCAAATCTTCAAAGAAACCAAAGTTACTTGTCTCATTAACTAAAACACACTAAAAATAAATTAGTGTATTTCATTATTAGGAAATTTCACGCTATACATAGATAAAAAGATAAAATATTATATTCAGTCCTACTTTTATATATGAAAAGAAACTAAAAACATTATATACACATTTAAGGAGAAGAGATATTATACTCAATTTTATTCTTAGATATAAAAAGAAACTATTAAAAAAAAAACCACATAGAAATTAATGTTAAATTTTAATTGAGGAACCATGACCGGCCTAACCCATCATTGGTTATACACATGCTCCTTTTTTGCTTTTGCAATTTAAACTTGGATAGTAACTCTTAAATATAGAAGGTTTAAATATAAATCTTTGTTTCAGTACACATAATTAAGAAATAATTAAGGATATTAATAATGCTATTTTTATTTCTATTCATAAGAAATAAGTTATAATATAAATATTTGAATAAAATTATAAAAGGTTTTATTTAAAAAAATAGTTACATAAGCATTTGAATAAAAAGTACAAATTAGTATCTTAGTCTATGAATCATAAAAACAACAGAATAAATAAATACATATTAAAGTAAAATAACATAATAAAATCAAAAATCAAAATAAAAATGTAGATTTTTTTGGTATCCCATGTATTTTTTTATATTTATAATTTTAATTAATTTAACGCTCTATGACAAAAAACTGAGAAAAAAAAAAAAAAAGGAGCAGAACATGACTATGGTTGGTTTTTATTTTCGGGTGTCTTCATAATTAATGAGCAAAGCATACGGTGGCCAGTAACATGCATGCAAAAGGTACTATAATAAATAGAAAAAAATCAATTAGCAATATCTTTTCATTTTTAATTGACAATTTTTTACGTTGAATTGTTTCTAGAGGAAGAGAAAGAAATATCAAGAAAAATGCGCATTATAAGATTTAAATCCAATGTTAGATCGATAAACCCTTTCACATTTTCAACCACCAGGGTTACGATCACTTGCAATGACAAAGTGTATTTATTAGTTAATCTTCACTCCCCAGAGAGAAATCATGCTTTGACGCTAATCAAACACATCATATTATTATACATCGATCATTATTATGCTCCAACTAAAATCTTTTCAATATGTGCAGTGCCGTCTCATCTACTCATGTTTCAATATGAGTTTCCTTTTTTTTTTAATAACTTTCATGAATCTTTACGTTGACGAAACCAGCAAATCATGGTAATCACAAAAAATCATATGCACTGAAAACTCGAAAATCGATAGTGAATTCACTTTCGGTAACACAAAACAAATGAACTTAATATACAAGTACAATCTCAATCCGGCAATATGATCATATATATATTATATTATACACAATAAGTTGGTCAATTCTGAATTTTGGTTCCAATATAGACCACCAAAGAGAAAATGGGAGAAAAAGAAAGTTAATAAACAAAACAAAAAATATTCAGGTTATGTCATTATCAAGCATTTCCTTACTAACCATGTATCAAGCTTGAACATGATTGTTTTCAGTGGAGGATACTTGTGATCTAGATAAAAAATAAAAAATAAAAACATTTTTGGTTCAACTGAGAATCAATCCATGATCAATGGTGTAATGGGTTTGGACCAGTTGGCACGCGACGCTTCTCAACGCCATAACGTGGATCTATCTGTGTGTCTGAAGGATCATGGTGCACTGCTCCACCCGGTTGGTGTTTATGATGATTATGATGATGCTTGAAGAAAGGAGAGAAGTCAAATTTGGTTGCTAGAAATTTTCTGCTCATAAAATGGTGATTAGAGGGTAATGATGAGTGGCTAGTTTGTGTGATCTGCTTCTTGTTGATCTTGGACTTGAGATTGTAATACTCATGAAAAACTAGCAATAGAAGGGACAACAACAAAAGAATGTGAACTGCTCGAGAAATTCTTAAGGCCATGATGATGGAAGAGGAGGAGATGACAAAGGGTGAGAAGTGGAAGCATATGGGAAGATATGGAGGAAAGTGTTGAGGTAGAGAGAAGAATTTAGGAGATGGAGTTTTGACAAGTTGGATTTGGTGGATCAGGGTTTAAGATGAAGAATATGGTAGGGGGAATGTTGAAATGTGTGTGAATCGGCCTTTTCATGAAAACCTCAAGAGTTTGAGTACCTTTTTTTTTATGGTTTATTTCAATGAGAAGAGTGAGGAATATTGGAGGTAGAGGTAGACACTTTCCCCAATGAAAGTTCCTTAGAAATAAAGGGAGAAAAATAAATGAACTTTTAGGATCATAATGTCAATTGTCAAACCTGGAATTATGTATGATTATAGTACTTATTATTATTATTCCCTTGTATATGTTAGATGCATCGGGAAAATGAGTATGATTAAGATTACTTTCTCTCTTTCTTTCTCTGGTTAAGTATGGGACAAAAAACAAGAGAATGAAATAAAATAATAGAGATGATTGGGTGCAAGGAAAGATCCGTGCTGGTTTTGAGTGTATTGCAACTTAATAAAAGGGTGGGGAATGTGCAATCCATAATTTCTATCGGCAAAGCAATCTAAAAACTATTTGACAAAGGTAGGGAACAATACAATTTTAACTGTGGCATAAAAGTGAAGGACGAAGTAATGGATGAAAGTATCTGAAAAAAGTGATTTTAGAGAGAGGGACTACAATAATTTTTTTGCCTTTTAATTTCTCTTTTTTGTTCTTGTATTTGTTATTCTATCCTTCTCTCTTCATTTTCTTTTTCTACATTGATCTGGATAATGGGGAGGTTTTCCTTCTTAAGGGAAGAAGGAATTAGACACTCAAAACCAATCACTCTTATTTAAAAATAAACGTTTTAAATATATTCAGAACTTATTTGAATTTGTAGAACCTAATTCGTGAGAGTTGTTTGTATTCAAACTATATATCAAGAGATTGTTTGATATGAGAGAAATTTTCACTTTATCAAAAATACTAATTTGAAAACAATTTTTAATGTTTAGTATACATTTTTAAGAAATATATTTTTGAAAAATTATGATTCATGATAGTCATTTTTAATTTTTAATTTGCATTCTCACAAAAATATTCCCTTGAAGGGGATGAGAATAGTACTTTCCAAGTTTAATTTTTTTTACTATAATAAAAATATCATTTTATTCTTATTAAATTATGTGATAAATAATTAAAGTTATTATCGATAAAAATATCACATAATTTTTTAACTCTTTAATTTTTAAAAAACTTATTTAAAAATTCTCAATAATTAATCAAACAAATTTTCTTCATTAATTCTAAAAAAAACATGATTTTGATAATATATGATTGTCAAGCATGAAAAAAATTTCCCCAATCAAATGCTACCTAAATGTTATCCTAAGGGCCAATGGGGTTATCCTTTTTAGTCGTGGGAAAGGTTTGTATTCAAAGTTTATATATTTGTCATTTCAAATGAGATTCAAGTGTTTTTTAGTAATCTTAAAGATTTACTTCTATGTTCGTTTGGTGTATTTACAAGATAATGGATTTCCGTAATTTACACAACGAAGTTACTTTGTAAACCAAATATACAATCATTTCAAACTCCCCTGCTGACTCAAGTGAGTATATAACGTGTCTCTGCATAGATTAAAGAAAATATTATTTTAATCATTGATTACATCTGTATACTAAATAAAGAATCATGTTGTGATAATTTGATTCGCTTAAATTGTTTAAGAATATATATTTTTATAATAAATTACAAAAGACACTAAAAACAATAAAATCGATTTTTATAAGTTATCTTCAAGAATAATCTCTGAGGTTTTTGAATGCTTTTATTTAAATTATAAAGTATTTTTTACTTAGTATTTAAAAACTTTCTTAAAAGTATTAATAAAATATGAAAGTTATCCAAAACATTATATGGATTAAAATACTAGGATTATATCAAAAACACAAAAATGTATTCAAATATTCATAATTTTATAAGTTAACTTTATTTAGTTATTTGGGACAATACTTATGTTTACTTATATACGTAAATTAATACTAGTACTTACCATTTAATTCTATTTGCTTATATAAGTCATTGTTTACCACACGAGTTTATCTCAATTAATTGAACAATGATGAATTACTATAATTTTCATGGTACCTAAATTCAAATTCTACGAATAAAAAAACATTAGTCATTATTCGGGAAAAAAATATAATGTCATTAGTGAAGTATTAAATACAAAACTTATACTTATTAGGTTAAACCTATAACTTCTCAAGAGATTTTTTAAAATAAATAAAAAAAGT
>PYAF01005972.1:2471652-2491733 GCA_007407185.1 Glycine tomentella
ATATAGATTAAAATATATTTATTTTTATAATAAAAATTCCATAATACATTAATATTATGATAATAGATGAGAGAGGAGAGATAAGAGTGTATGAAAATTTAATGCCAATGAAAAGGGAGAAAGAAATGACTTTTTAAACTTAATAGTAAATTACTATAATATTCAGTTAAACTTACTACAATAAAAAAATTTACATGGATTTTTTGTTCAGATTTTATGGTGTTGGTTGATAATACATTCATACTAAAAAATGATATGAATACATTAACAATTCTGATATATATTATATATAAAAGCCTGATTATGTTTTAGGTCAACATTTCTCAAACTCAATCTTAATCATTGGATCCACCAAGTTAAGTTAGAGTGCAGATCCTCTATACTGAAATTGAACAGTATTTGGTGCAATAATTTACTGATTGGTCAATTAACACCTAATCATACTAGATTTTTTATACAACCTACATTTATTCTATTTTATTTATTTATTTAATATTTTATTTCTATTCATGTTTTGGAGCCTTTTTACATTCAACACAGGAGAAAAAAATCAATTTCACTGGCACATTGTGCTTTGGAGTCTCATATTTTTTTTATGTCCATGGTATTCTTCACTCTTCGAGTGTGTCATTAATAAGATGGAGCAATGAGGCATTGTTACTAAATCCCCTCCCACTTAAGCATACCAAAATTAAATAATCAGGCTACAATAACGCGATGCATCAATGTGTCAAAATGAAAAATAACGTGCTGTTAAAAATAGAAATAGAAAAATAACCAAATAAATAAAATAGAACCAATTTGAGTGTGTATAAAAGATCTAGTGTAGTTAGGTGTATAATTTAGAAGTTGAACTGATCAATCAATTAGTTACACGTACTGCACCAAACTAACTTCTGTTGAAGATACGCCATCGTTAAATCAGTCTAATTTTTTCAGGTCTATAATCTTAGAACCCAACTTGGCCTTTTTAATGGGTTATCTGGATTCGGTCATTGTGTCCAACTCATGTTATCAACTTTCATATTATTACACATTTTATCACCTTTAATTTGATACCTTGGTAATTTGGATATATCAATTATAGACTTAGTGCATAACTCAACCTCCCTGTTAATTAATTAATAGTTGTAACCGAATTATGCATAAATTATAATAATTTACATACGAATTATTTTAAATGAAAGAGTTATATATTAAAAAAAATTGTCAAAATATATGTATGACATTCTTGTATGGCCTTTCTTACTTTATAAAAACTAATAGAATTTTTTTTATGGATATAGACTTACAGCAGCTGGCAAGTTTTCCATTAATTAGCTACCTCATGTTGGAGTTACAGCAAATAGAAAGTTATTATATATATATATATATATATATATATATATATATATATATATTATGAGATATGTGAAAATACTATTTTCTATAAAAATATGAAAACAACTAATAATAACAATCAAATCAAGATTATAAATAATAAACAATTAAGATTAAAATATTTATAAATTAAAATTAAAATATAATATAATCATCAAATATTTAAAAGATTTTACAAACAAAAATCAAATCTACAAAATTATCTCATCCATTATCATTTCCTAAAAGATCTCAATTAAATTATCATCACCATCATCATAATTGTCGTTATCATTATCATTATGACCGTCATTGACCATTGTCGTTATTGTTACCACCATGATCGTCATTGTTGTTCATCCCCCACCATCATTGCTACCATGATTGTAGTGGTTGTCGTTGTTGTCATTGTCATCATCTTTGGTCATCGTCACCATGCACACCGTTGTCGATTGTCACCACCTCTATTGCTATGACCGTAATTGCCACCATCGACGATCGATGGTGGCGACAACAATGATAACAAAGACAATCATGACAGAGAAGGTAATGATAATTATGGTGATATTGATATGTTATTAGCAATAATTGGAATATTTTATGACATGATAATGAATATCTTTTATATATTTAACTTTTGTTTTGTGAAATTTTTAGAAAATTGATGGTTATATTAAATTTTAATTTCAATGTGAATATTTTAATCTTAACCGACTATTATTTTTAATTTTGACCTAATGATTATTATTAATTATTTTCACATTCTTACATGACTAAGATACCTAATGAATTAAGAAAGTAAAATGGATGAATTAAAACTCCTTTCATTAACTTATTTACCTTACTTTATAGAGAAATTAAAAATTAAATAATAAACTTCTAAAAAAATTGAAATACATAAAACATAAACTAATTTAATTTATGGAAATTTGATTTATTTACCTTGTTAATATATTTTTCACATAAATATTTGTTGAGATATTTATGCAAACTGGTCCCTTCTCTAAGTCTTTAATTTATTATAGGCCAATCAAAAGAAAATTTCATTGAAGATTTATGTTGAACACAAGTTGTACGTACAAAAGAACAGCATGAAGATAAGGGTAGAGAATACAGCGAGTGTATAGCAGCTCACTCACTCAGACTCTTCTCAAAGTATTTTAATGTTGATGATCTTAAACAAATGTGATTCATATATAGCTGTATCTAAAACGATAAACATATATTTAGCTCAATCTTGCAGGATACGAGATATTAATTTCCGAGGAAAAATATTCAATGCACCTTGCTCTTTATAAATTAAATCTTAGATATGCCTTCCATTTATACTATGTACAAGCAACCTTATGACAAAATCTCTGAAAATGAAATGATTGCCGCTACTGCCCGCAATATTATTCTCTTACACTGATAATCTTAACGTGTTGGCACTTAATTATTAAGCAGTGTAACAAGATGCACTTACTGAGTCTAAGAAAGAGATGAAATTGAAATTGAAAACATGGTTTTCCTGTATTTTTTTATTCATTAATTAAAGTGGCTTAATGGAAGCAGAGATATGCATGTATGAATGAACGGAAGCATCTTGATTCGAGGTAATACTACACCTTACGTACGAACGTGAAAAAAGAATAAACGTTATATAGCACTAATATATACACACAACTTTCAAGTGTTTATTTGATTGTATAAAAGCTTTTGTGTCTTATGGCAGACACACACATACACACAAACACTAGGATGGACATCCATTGTTTTATTGGGACCACGTGCATCTTCAATGGAAATCCTCGATAGCTATAAATATTGAAACTGGACAAAACGGAACATCCAATTATGTCTTTAATATTTTACTTTCTTGTTACGTGAAGAGCAATGTGGTCAAGATTATATTGATCATTTTGTAAACTACATGGAACATTTCAGGAATATAATAATATCTAACTAGAGTTGGTTGGTTTAATAATTAACTAACTTCTGTGTTCATTAATTTAAGTTGTATTGCTTGTTCGAGGTTTTCCAAAAACCAACCTGAAAAATATATAATGCTACTTTAATTGCAAATCAATTTAAAATGAGTAGTTCAAGCATACAGTTGAAAAAAAGAGTAATAGTTAATTTGCTTTCTACAACTATGGCCTATGACTCATATCACGTTCAATCTTAAGTGGAGTATAGAGACTTCATTATTGATCACAGTTGGAATAAGTCATCATGAATACAGAAAATCTAAACTGAGAAAATTAATGAGAATGGTGCAAAGCCTGCTTACAGTTCCCGTCGATCACTTATGAAAACAACATTATGTCTAGTAGTTGACGGTTTCAGAGCAATGAGAAAGTAGAATTGACCAGACTAAGCTATGAGTGTAATTGTATAATTATCAACACATTACTCTAGGCAAAACAAGCATGGCTTAGAAGCTCCACTTTGGCAAATCATTACTATATATTTAACTTAATTATTTCTTTGAACATCGATTATAATATAACAATTAGTTGTAGCTCACAAGCAAAGAAATAAATGGACTAGAATCACTACAAGAATGGATTTTTTTTATATAAAATAAAATTAATTAATCACAGTTAATTATCTGTTTTCGGTTGCATTCAACGTAGTCCTTGATGAAGAAACACATGCATGATGTCAAGTTCGTTTCAGTAAGTCTCGATTTCAACTTGCCATTTTAATTACCAAATCTTTACATATCCCTGTTTAAAAAATTAGAAGGGGAACACACGCATTAAGTTCCCTTTACCAATGTAAACGAGGGGTAGTATTTTTTATTTCAGGCTAATGATATTGGCGCAAACATATTTATTTTGGCATGTTAATGCTTTGTCATAAATATATCAAGTGGTACCTTTTGTGCGTGGTAGGTGGCAGATTATTTTAAAACTAGCAATTGAAGATTCCACCACAAACCAATACTGGCTTATAAGGCTACGTATCTATCCTTGATATGAAACGCATGAAGACACATAACCAACCCGATTTGATTTGAGAAATTGTATTTTATATATATATATATATATATATATTTATTTTTTTTACAATAGAAAAGAGATAAAAAAAGAGAAGAGATAGAATTGTGAAATGAGATAAATATTATTATAGAGTGATGAGATAAAAAAGAAAAAAAATATAGTTTTATATACAAAAAGATTTTATATAACTAATATAATTCTTTTAATTTATATATTATTATCACCCATGTCATGCATCGAGTCTAGCTATGTAGTCTATGTTGATCCAAACGAAAAAAGAAGATATGTAATCTATATATAGAGCTCAATTGTGTTACGCAAGTACCAACTCATTTTCCATTGCAATTACCTTCTGAATCTTATAAGTGTTCAATAATAATGTAATATTTATACTTATAATAGTATGATGTTTTAGTAATATATATATATATATATATATATATATATATTATCTGGTATTAGAATTATATTTTAATATGATATATTATATCGTAAATATAATGTATACTTACATATTTATATATATCATTCAATTTTTATTGAACAAAAATTATGCCACTTAATTATAGTAAGTCTAATGACTACTATTTTTATTTCTATTATTATATATGATATTTTTTAATAAAGAATTACAATTGAAATTAGTTATTAAAATAACTTTATTAAACTCAAATACAAACACTTCTGCAATAGTAGCTAATTATGAGTGTAAGAATTATATTAATAACACTGCTCAAACTTGCCACATGGTCATGATCATACCAATATTTTTTGGAAAAGGAAGAAAAGAATAATAGTAAAGCTAGTTTTTAACATCATTACTTGTTTTGTGCTTAACGAAGGTACCTCACGCTGAATTAATTGGTCTCAAGTGAGATTAAGAATGTACTTGATAAAAATAAATAAACATGATACGATCACATAGAACAAGCCATCATCATAAATACACGCTCAATGCTTGCTGATTTGGCCTACTTATATTTCATGTTTTTTAAGCAATTTTAATGGCTATATGCAAGCACCTCTAATCATTTCCCAAAGTCCAACTATTTTTTTATTAAAAAAAGTATATATAAATCGCATCTATATAGCCAGCCATCATCATATATATGTGCATGTCAAAATCTATACTTACTCACACTCGGATCCTGTTTTTTTTTTTTTTTTAATCGTAATCGAACAACCCTAATCATCATTTGGTAAGATATAGATTTTCACGTAACGAGAAATCAAAGTAATCTCTATCCAATACTGCCTCTCAGAACGATACACACTGATTGAAACTTGAAAGTGGTGCTCTCATTGCTCGAGTACCAACTAAGTGTTATTTTATTTTGTAGGTAAAACATTATAAATATATGAAAAATCAAATCACAACATAATTAAATAACCGGATACTTTATTACATATGTCTCATATTTTATAATAGCCCCAATCTAATACCCTTTTGGTGATTAATTAATCAATAATAAGAACCATCCATATCTATATATATATATAATACATGCCACAACCCAGATAGATATATTGGTATTGCAAATAAAATTCAGAACTTCTTTTATTTTCTTTTTTTGCCGAGAACTTCTTAGGAATTTCCCTTGGCTTTCATATGTTAACTCAAATGCATGAATCTTGTGTTGATAGCAAACGCACAGAAGAATATTCAATGATCATACTCATTAATCAAAAGCCAAAGTCTCCTTGAGTTGGTTGTGAATGCTGGAGAGCAGAATAAGTAAAGAAGGGCATAGGCACTAAGATTGAAAGAGCACACGTCATGACAGGGTGGGACTGATGTCATCATAAACTCCACTCAAAAGGTTATGGAATTGGTAGTGGTGGTGCAGCTATCATCAAATGTTTGAATAGGGTTCTTCTTCCAAAATTAAATTCTTAACATTACATAAGAAAAATATTCAAGAATAAAAAAATGTGTACACATAAAAAGGTATATTAATTATATTTAAAAAGATGGAACATAAAAAGTTAAGAAAAGAATGGGACCGAAGCAGACATGCGTGTGATGACCACAAAAGTGCCCTAGAAAACAAGTACCCTTTCTCTCTAAGCTTCCATGCCCTACAGCAAAAATATTATATAATTAAGTGGAAAAAAAAAAAAAAACTTTAAAAAGGGGGGTTCCATGCTGAAGCATATTAATAGTAACGTTGCAGAAAGAAAAGAAAACAGTGCCTAGTGACTGACCTTATTTAGAAAAAGATAAGCCTCTTTCCCTAAAGAAATAGTGAAAGGATGCCTGAGAGGAGACATACTAATGTGGTTATGTGTACTTGCAATTAAAATGTTATGTTTCATCTACCTTGCCTTACTTATGCAGTAATGTTGTTCTCAATCGAGGTTAATTATGCCAGGCAGGGAAAAAGTTGAGAAGGAAAAATGATGCTTTAATATTTGGCCGGCACTTCTTTTTCTTTCTTTCGAAAAAATGAACAAAACTCAGCCTTTAAAGTAAGGATTTATATATGAAAATAAAAATTAATCAATATTTCAATTTTGATACAATTATAAAGTCTCAGCATTTAATTTGTGCGTAAAGCAAAAAATAATTTCAAGAAATTGAAATTTTTAAATATGAAAAGTCATCATAGAGAATGGATAACTAAAAAAAATCTGGGTTAGAAATATTACGTGGAGATAAAATCGACAAATATTTTTTTTTAGTGTTTAAAATAAGTTCTCTTTACCTTTGTAATTTTTTTATTAAGAAAATAATGGTGTTTTTTCATTTATTTGCAATAAGATATATATCTCATGGGTTTTGAAAACCCATAATATATCCAAATATTTTTTTATAAACGGAGATTTTAAAAGGTGAAATTTTCTTCCTTGAAGATATTTTTTTTGTTTTTTTTTTATATTTATTTAGAGTGAAATGACACTCTTTTAATTTTAAGATAAAACAAATTATCACCCTCGTGAGAATTTATATTCAATGAAATATAAACTTACACATTATATGATTAACATAATAGGTTTTTTTTGTATATAAAATTTATAACAAATTATATTGACTTTTATTGTACTTGTTTTCTTCAAAATTTACACAATATTCGTGTCATTTTAACATTACATGCAGTTGTAAACCCCTCCCTAAGGCACACCTTCATGTGGTGTCAATGTAATAAATTTTAAATAATTAAAGTAGATTACTATAGGGGGGGAAACAAGGGATATCATGATGTAAATTTTGAGGAAACCATAGAAGGTATTAATGTAATTTGTTTTAAATTTTAACAATAAAATGAGATATTGAAAAATAACAAATTGACAAAAATGATATTCTTTTCATTTAAAATTTTATGAAATATGTAAAATTAATTTGGTAATAATTAAAATATACATTATTTAAATTATATTTAATTGTGATAGTTTCTCTTATAAACATAAATAACATTTCTATCTCAATAATAGGTTGTGTCTTCATAAAAATTATTCGATAAGTTTTTCTAATTAAAGAAGGGTACAATGAGTACTCTAACCAATATTCAATAAAGTTTTTATTCTATTAGTCTTCAATTAGATAAAGTTAAGGTTAACTAGAAAGTCAGTCCTAACTATGGTAATTTAAACTCTAGAGAACTTTATTCTACAGAGATATAGAATTGTTCACTGATGCATGTAAAATTTCTCACCTTTAAGAAGGGATTTAGTTCCTCTGAAGTGGGAAGGGTGCAAAGATAAAGTACAATTATAATCATTAATTAAAAAATTAATAAATAATATTTTAATTAACTTTATATTTTTTATGAAAATATATTTTAATTATATTTTATCACAGTTCTTAATAATTGATTTTTTAATTAATAATTATGATTGCACTTTATTATCTAAATTATACCGTCTCATTTTAGAAGAAGCAAATTCCTTTAAGAATATTAATAAGTGTTTTTTATAACATTTATTAATGAGCCAGAAGAAAAAAAATAGTATATATGACAAAGTACTATATATTTTCACTTGATTTTTTTATTTTATTCTTACAGTAATTTTTAATATATTAATACTAATTAATATATTTAATTAGGGCACTTTCGCAATACAAATAATAAAATAAAAAATATTTTTTTTGTCATGTTCAATAAAATTAGTTGAAAACTAAAACATTAAGTGACTTATAGTTGAAAACTGAAAAATTACCTTATTGAATTATAAATATTTGATAAAATTATCTGATGAAATAATTAAAAATATAAAATTATATTAAATATAAAAATAATAAAATTTAAACTTAAATAAAAAGATTAAAAAGAAAATCTAATAAATATTAAATGGAAAAAAAGAATAAATATTAAAAACTAGAAACAATCATTTTAAAAAATATTACTTCAACTAAAATTTTTTTAAAACGTTAAAAATTACTTTAAAAAAATCATTTGTCAACAGTCAAACAAACAAACATTTTATTTAATTTTAAAAGTTAAAAATTAATTAAAATATTTTATACGCATAGTATCATAAGTTTTTAAGTGTTATTTTAAAACAAAATTATAAATTTATATTAGTTAATAATCTACATAATAAAAATTGACATAAATTATCAAAATGAAAATTTAATATTCCGATTCTAAATAATACTAGAAACACCTATTATGTGATGCTCAAATAACAATCAACAAATGGGAACCGTACTACTGTTTTCTCAAAAACAAAATAGCCGGTGACTTGCACGAGAGAAAAGCCACTAACCCATTTCCAGAAGTCTTTGTTTTTCAAGAAAGCGACTAAAACGCCATAAAATAAGAAGAAAATAACAAGTTGACATGTGATAGTATTCAGAATATATTTATTATGTCTCTACATTTTATATAAAAATTATTTTTTTATTATTTTTATGATAGAATTAATTCATTTATGTACAGAAAAATTATTGAAAATAACTTAGATATATACTATAAAAACATTATTAAGCTGTTATATAAGAAACAAAAAATTGAGGAATTAAAAAAAATGAGAATCCAGAATTAAGCTGTTATATTAAGCTGGGTACTCTTGAATCCAGAATTTGGGATCTATATGTAAATATAATATTTATTTAGATATGTTTGAATGATCCCTTCTTATAATAAGAATGTATATAATTCTATTTTGGTGGGGTTCGATATGAAATAAATTTATAATTATTGAATTGATTCCATCATCAGATTTTTTATTATAAATTCATAATTCTAATCCATTTTTATTTTGGACGGAGCAAATTTATTAATTCTTTAATTCCGATTAGTAAAGTAAGAATTGAACTAAGAAATAGATTCTAAAAACTAAAAAAGGATATTTAATGTGTAAAAATAAAACAAAAATATTATAGAAATTTAGTGTGTGATTATCTCTGGACACTCAACAATATAATTATAATGTTGAATAGGGAAATGAAATGTGCGCATAGGCTTTAATGATTTTAGTTTTACTTTTGATGGCCAAACTGCTTATGGAACCGTGTATTTTTATCTTAGCAGGCTTTGTCAGTGAAGAGATCTAAGACTTGCCTTTTAAGCCAGGGCTACTAAATTACCCTGCTTGTATTTCACCATGCAGCTCGAGTCGAGTCATCAAAAGAGACAAACAAACAACCATATATTTTCAGCATCTTTTGGACCAACCACGGTCCTTGCTGCTGCAGCAACAAATGCCAAAACACTCTCTCAGAGATGAGATTCATGGACGAAATTGCAGAAAAAGCAACAAAAAATGATAGCTCAACTATTTTGATAGATCAACTAAATTAATGTTTTTAATTTTCAGAAAATTATTGAAGATGTAGAAAGTTATACAGTTAAATTAGAATGTTAATTTTTTTTGCAATTGATTTACTTTTTAAAGACAACACAATGTTTTAAAAAAAATTGTTTATTATGTGACTAATTTAATTTTATAAGTTGGAAAAGAAAAAAAGAAGGAGTAAAGATAGAGAGAGCTTGATAAACTGTGCCACTTGTCAAAAGTAAACGGAAACATCTATTATTCCTTGGTGTTGTGTGGCCTTTCAAGTTCTAACATTCTGGTAGACAATATCTTACCAACCCATTTCAAAGTGACATATTTTTATGCATTCTTTTCACACAAAAAAAAAAAATGGTTAATCTTTTCTTTTTCTTTAGCTAACAAACAAAATAATTTTGTCCTATAAAACCACGTTATTGGCTGCCCTTTGCTGTCTCCTAACTCTGAGTCAATTACGTCAACGAGGTAGAAACTAGAAACAAAGTTAAATCAAAATACAAAGAGCTAGAAGAAGCAGTTACCACTTACCAATTAAGATCATACTCCTATTGTTATTGAATTACTACCATCGATCCATGGTTATGTTTTTAATTTTTTCTAAGAGAATATGCATTTTCAACGAGATTCATCAACTGATCGTACTTCTTTTTTCACATTATAGACTTTTTTTCACATTATAGCAAATATATAAAGTATGCATGTAACTAATATTCAATTTTTTTTTCCTTGCCTTAAGAAAAAATTATCAAATCCAAATGGTTTTTGCATATATTGTTCATTCAAATTGAGAAATTAAATGGCCAAGAAAGAAAATTAAATTCACGTGATAATTAAAAGGAATGATTCAGTTGATTTGCAATATGATGAGTTGCTAATAATAATATGCTAAAAGTGACAATGATCCGAACTTTAGTTTAGATTAAACTTTAAGCTTCGGCTATCGTTGAAGTTAGAATATAGTAGCATGCCACGTTAACATCTACTACTCTATCTCTCTATAATCATAGTATACTACATTATTATTATTTCAATTGGCATTAGCTTTCTTATTCTCTTGTTTTTCCTATTTGTTGTCCTTGATCCATGGACCATGGTCCGGCTCCGTTGATAAAGATCATCACATACTTGTGATGATATAGGTATATGCTTAAATCTTGATTAATTTTCGCATTAACAGGTTTCAAAATTAATCAAAAGGAGAGGGTAATGAGGCACGAGTATACTAGTAGTACTAGCTAGTAGCTTATAGCTAAAGCAAGACACATGAAATGAAGAGAGGAGAAGTAGTAAGGAGGAAGGAGAGAGAAGATTGAAGATGCAATGGGGAGAGAGAGAAGTGGGAGGTGGAGTGTGCTCCAAGACACAATGATTACATGGTCTTGGGGAAGCCTAAAGGGTGGAAGAGTATAGAAGAACGTGGGGGGCTTGACCGAGGTACGAAGGAAAAGGAAACGCCTAAAGGCCAAAGAAAGGGCTAAAAATGCCCCCAAAACAAAAGAACTAATAAAATGAATATATTATCATATTAATCTATATTAAAAGGATTTTAAAAACTATTGAAAATTATGGTGAAAATATCCTGATTATATTAAATATTTCCCTTTTTTATTAAATTTTAAAGTTTAATTAGAATTTTTTTGAAATATTTATTAACCATTATCTTTAGTTTAATGTTACACAAAATTGATGTTGTATTTATAATCTCAATCTTATGATTTGCTAAGTGTTAATTTTTTTTAAGAAAAACACTAATTAAATTGGGTCTTTTAATTTATTAAATTTGTATTAAAATAAATAGATATGTATTTAATTAATCATTATCTGTAACAAAATAGTAGTAGTAATTAGTATAACAACAATAATACTAATGGAAGCAAGAAATTAAGAAAATGGTTGGCTAAGAGCATTCATGATGATACTATCAGTCTTTTTTGTCCTTGGTCGGTCGACAATTTGTGTTGTGTGCGTTTACTACGGTTTGGTTGTGTTTCCCGTCCCTATCTCTAGCTCTTTCTCTCTCACATACTTCAATATACCTTTTTCTAAATTCTAAACTAAATAAATATATGGTATTTATGTACGGTTATTTATGTAGATCATCATATGCGTGCAAAACACATGTACTTAGATTTAAAGATGATTTGCTGTAATGTACACATTTTTTATAGCGTCATTCAGTAATACAGTATGCTAATACGTTATTGAAAAAGTTGAATTCATAATTTTTAGATAATTATTATAATTGTCCAACTTCTTTAATAATTATACAATATAACTTACGCAATATGTTACTCGAACATTCAAAATTAAGATCATATGATATGGCATGAAAATTACACATACATATATATACCTGTATTGGTATGATAAAGAGAAATGCCGTAAGAAGAAAGGAAAGTGAAGTAGCAGCACTCAAACAGTCTTTGTATATGTTAGAGAGTGTTGGTGCGCAGAAGGCTGCAAAGAGTATATTAGAACAAAAAAAATAAAAATAAAAAACAAAAGAAACCAAAAAGAGACCAACAAAGCACGAAGGAAAAGGAAAGTTTTGTTGAATGTAGAAAGGATGGTTGCCTTGCCCCGCACAAAGGTTTGTGGCAGAAAAACACTACTAAGTGAAAGAGATTTGACATTGAGGCAGAGAGAGAAAGAGAAAGAGAAATCCAAAGCCTTTGGACTTTTCTTTCACCGCCCACCACCACAAGAGAAAGAAAGAAAGAAACAAGGAAAGTAACTGATTGATCCCAGCGTGATAGAATTAGAAACCACAATTGTATCACACATCAAAGAGAATTAAGGTATGCATGTCTCTTCTTTGTTTTTTGTTTTTATCTCTTTTGTATTAATATATGCTACTACTATTTTAGTTTTTATATCATTCATTTTATTTTTCTTATTATATCCTTCATCATCATGTTTATTATATACTACCACTAGTAGTATATATTTTCTTTCTTATTTCCTATTTCTGTCTTTTATGTCTAAGTAATATACTACTCATGATTAAAACGGGTGTGAAAAAAAGACCCATTTTTTCAACACGTCCCTCTAAATACCCTTTTCATTTTTATTCCTTGTGCAAGTGTAAAGCAAACTTCTTCCAAACCTCCTTTATCTTACTCATACCAGACAAAACAAAAAACAATAGAGCATACAAAACCAAAAAAAACAAACCCCCACCTCAGCTATATTCTGACATTTGAATATCAAATTTCCTTTCTTTAATTATTATTATTATTATAATTTTCCTCTCCTGCAAAATATTCTTATATAAATAGCCTTGGAGTTTGTATTATCCTTCAATAGAGTTAGTTTCATATATAAAACAGGAAGCAACAACAGCAACAGCAGCTATAGACCCTAGGGAAATGATACAGGAAGATCAAGGACAGTGTTCTTCTCAAGCGATCAATAACTACCACCAAGCCTATCAAGAGCAGCTTCTCCTTCAGCAACAGATGCAGCAGCAACAACAACAAAACAATGATATCTTTGGTGGAGGATTAAACATGTACCCTGGTGGTGAAGTTTCTCAAATCATGCATCATCATCATCATCAACCATGGTCTATGACTATGCCTCATCACCATCATCATCATCAGGTTCATGACCCTTTTCTTGTCCCTCCCCAACCTTCACCCTATGCAAGCTTGTTCAACAGAAGGGGTCCTTCTCTTCAGTTTGCATATGATCATGGTTCGTCTTCTGACCATCTTAGGATCATATCTGAATCCCTTGTTGGACCGGTGGTTCAACCCGGTTCAGCACCCTTTGGCCTCCAAACCGAGTTGGCTAAGATGACTGCTCAAGAAATCATGGAGGCTAAGGCCCTTGCAGCTTCCAAGAGTCACAGTGAAGCTGAAAGGAGACGCAGGGAGAGAATCAATAACCATCTTGCTAAGCTGCGCAGCTTGTTGCCTAGCACAACCAAAGTAAGTCTAATTAATTAATTAATTTAACAAATTAAATAATAAATTCTTCCCATAAATTAACCTCGTATTCAAATTATTAAATATGTATATTTTACTATTATGAATCATGAATTAGTTACTACTAGTTTGCATGTGTAATTAATCATCTCAACAAAAACTAAAGATTTCAATCCCGTATATATTATTAGCACGCGCGCCTATAACATGATGTGTTTGTGTATAAACAATAGTGCAAGAGTATGTGTTATGGGGTGTTTTTTCTTTATAGACTTTCAATTGCAAAGATCGATTTGTAAATCCTTGCTAGATTCTATTTGTTACTTTGGTATGATAAGTAAAACAACAAAAGGAGTATAAGTAACCTTTTAGAAAATGAGGTGAAAAGATTGTCTCATTGTTTTGCCTGCTTTTCTAACCCACCCTTTTTGGCTTTGTTAATTCTTGCTTTTGATTACACATTGTTCTTTTTTCTTTTGGTCTTAATTTCTTCAAACTAATCACTTTAATTATGTAAATGTGTTTGGAGTGTATGTATGTGGTAGTTCCGAGGAACACAGCTAGCTAGAAAAAAGTAGAAGTAGTAGTAGTAAAAGAGGATATGAGAGGAAAAAAAACGTATTAGCGTTAATGTCGCTTTGTTGACATGATAAAGAGGAACCAAAGTAGCAGTGGAAAAGCTTCGCATGGAAATTTCTTGCCGGATAAATGTTGATCAGTCAAACTCAGTTTGAGAATGAAAAGAAATAAAGCCAGAGACAAACTAACATCCTTGTCAGTCACAAACACACACACACACACACTGTCTACCCATTTAATTTCAATATTTCATCTCATCCATACTATGCTGCATGACACTTCCACCATTCAAAGATACCCACTACAATTCCATTTTACAATCATCATGGCCATAACCTACCAACCTCATTATATTTTTATCTGCAAAAATCAAAGATAATGTTAGTAAAATTTATAATAACTTACTCATCCAGTTCAACAAACTGAATATTCCCTTAATCCAACCGGATATATATAACAACATCTCCAAAGCCCCACCATAATATTCTGTATACAATTAATTAATTTCAGTGCTTTATTTAATTTTAACATAAAGTTAATTAGTATAATTACTTTAATGTTTTTGTTCTTTATTTTTTTTGTAGACAGATAAAGCATCATTGCTAGCAGAAGTGATCCAGCATGTGAAGGAGCTGAAGCGTCAAACCTCACTGATAGCAGAAACGAGTCCGGTTCCAACCGAAGCTGATGAATTAACAGTAGTGGACGAAGCTGATGAAGATGGAAACTCAGTGATCAAAGCCTCTTTGTGCTGCGAAGATAGGTCAGATCTGTTCCCTGAACTCATCAAGACCTTGAAAGCGTTGAGGCTAAGAACGCTTAAGGCTGAGATAACAACGCTTGGTGGGCGCGTCAAGAACGTATTATTCATCACTGGAGAAGAAGCAGACTCATCAAGCAGTGAGGACCATAGCCAGCAACAACAACAGTGCTGCATTAGCTCAATACAAGAAGCGCTTAAGGCTGTGATGGAGAAGAGCGTTGGGGATCATCACGAGTCTGCTTCTGCGAATATTAAGAGGCAAAGGACCAATATAATATCAATGTCCTAGGAACGGATCGAGGTCTTTATAAATTTTATCTAATTAAAGGCCTATAAATGCATGATTATTATTATTACTATCTACTAATTAATTAGTTGTTATATAAGCATATCTATATATTTTGATTTTGATTTGCATATTTTTTGGGGGGTTGTGGTTTGGCTTTTACTTTTTTTTTTCTTTTCTTGTTAATGGTGTGTGCTGGAAAATGTTGTTACTATATATATATATATATATGTATTCTCCATCAACATCATCATCGTTATAAGAAATGAGGAAATGAGAGTTTGGTGGGGTTTTTTGTTACATGTGTACCTTGTTTAATTTGTTGCTTGACACAGTTTGAGTTGAGTCTACAGTAGTGAGAACAAGAGAAGAGAAAAAAAATATAAGGCAGGAAGTCGAAGAAGAATCTATTTGGTTGCAATAGAAATTCCTTTTATTAAATCCTAATATCAAAATAAGTTTTTAATTGTTGATATCAATTAGTCTAAGAGTAACTCTTTTTATTATTTATTTTCTTGAGATTTATTGATTTTGAGTAGTTAATTTTAAACATTAAATTTTAAAAATAAATTATAAAAATAAGGAAATAACTCTAAAAAGAGTTACAAAATATTAAAAGATGTTAAAATTATACTTAACTTGAATACGGAGTAACTGTGGTAAGGAAAAATTCTTAGGTACATCTGGAACAAGACATTTTTCTTATTCTGATCCATTCATTATTCGCTATATCAGTATTGTGGGTCATTGTTGTTTCCTACATTAATGATAATTTTTTATTTTCCTAGATAAATTAATGATAATTTTTATTTTTTCTAGATAGATTACTGACATGACGAACAATGAATGGATCAGAGCAAAAAAATGCTTTACTCCATGTATACCTAAGAATTTATCCTGCAGCCAGGGTCTTCTGTATTGCTTTGAAGCATCTTTATCTTGTAGTCTCTTCTCTCTCTCCTTTAATTCTCCAGGTGCATCACATTATAATTAATATAGATGTCACCATAGAAAGGTCGTAAAGTAATAGACATTTGCTGCGTCCCCGTATAAGATCATTGGTAACCATAATATTAATATTATTATACCATGTCTATAATCACCTAGCTCAGTCAACAATGCTTAATTTCCAAGGCATATCATGCATTTTAGTACATAAAAAATTAATCTTAGATAATAGAATAATTTTAATATATAATTAACATAAATTTCTTTTATCATTTCTTGAGTAAAACTTCTTAGGTGGAAAGTTCTAATTTTAACCATGAGAATTCGAATTAGAAATGTTTAACAGCTGTAAAGTTATGAGTACATGTTAAAAATATAGTATTTCTTAAAATTAAATTTACACGTGATCGATGTTGATATGATTGCCTAGGAGTATATTATAGTAGAAGACTAGAAGGGCCATATATATTTTTTTAAAAAATAAAACATGTCAAACAATTTCTTGAGTATACTTTTTTGTCTGTTCACAAATCTAAATATCAAATATAGAGTATGTTGTTTAATTTTTTACATATAACTATTGAACTTACGATTTTTAAAATATTTGTACATTTATTTTTCAATTTATGTAGAAAATAAAAAATTATACGCCTAGAAAATCTAGTAATTTTTTTTAAAAAAATAATATCAAGGTAACAATAGTTAACATTTGAGGACACGAAATTTTTAAAAATAATTAAGTTAAGATTTTAGAGTTTAAAATCTTAATGTTGAAAAAAAAGTTTAAAACAGTCAATAATTTGATAATTTGAAAAATATAAGTTAAAACTAAATAATGGTAAAGCCACATATGTAAGAAAAAAAATAAAGATATCTTCAAATTTAAAAATGACAATTTAAATTTATAATGAGTATTAACATATATCATCCAAACATGCATTAATTGCATCAGTGAAAATATTTACATTTAATTATAAATAAAGTATTTTATATTAGTTATGCAATTAAATTTAAGAACAATAATGTTTGTTAAAAAGTAATCGGATAAAAAAAACTCAAGAAGGCTAATTTCAACTTACACTTAAATAAATTGACACTCCACTCATTATTATTGTGTTTAGAAAAAGGCCAGGGACTGGCGATGGCAATTATGACTTCAACTTGGGTTATAGCTTGAGATCATGCATATCACTGTTAAATTTCAAATAATTCATACGATACACCACTTAAAAGTTGTAAAATTTTTCCTTGTAGTATAGGTTGAATCCTTGAAATTTACACAACAGTTATTTGAATATTCTAGTTATTTTTCACACACTCATGTTTTATACTAATTTTATACTTTTTTATTTTTCTTTATTTATTTAACTTATTAATTATCATATTATAACTTACCAATACGGTTTGTTTAAAAGGATATAAATAAATTAAAGTGAAGTGTAGAAACAGTCATTTCGATCTAATTGTTTTACAAGTATTGGATCCTAATTTTTTACAATCATTTTCTTCAATATATACTTACAGCTTATTATATGGCAGGATATAGTGTAAATTAAGAAATCTTGAATCCACCTTGTTCTATATATAAATAGCCAAGATTTAAAAAAAAATCGTATGAGCTGTTGTAAGTAAAGAGTAATAGTACTACTATATGGAAAAAAAATTCCTGATGATCAAATAAATTTTATTAATAGAATATGGAAGATATTTTAAAGTAAATGCAAAACTTCAGTTTACAAAACAAACAATGGCAACAAAAAAAAAGTTTGCAGAACGACCAGTTAAATTAATTTATTACACGACAATGGAGAATTGCACTAATATGAAAAGTGACATTTTCTTAGTTATGGTAACTAAAGTTAATTCTTGCCTAAACATATCGTAAATCATAATTGATCCGAATATATATATGTTAATCTTTTTTCCTCTTCTTTCACCAAATACTTATAACAGGGAAAATGAGACTTGTCATCTTATCCTAAGTCATCATTTCAAATTCCGACCAACTGACCAAGCATATATGTTGTCATCTTGACCTAAAAGAAAACCTACAGGCCAAACATCAACAGGGATCTTATTGCTATGCTTCTAAAGAAACTTTTTCTTAGTAGTTAACAGTTTTTTTTTTTTGTGTGTGTGTGTGTGTGCAAGAAATAACTAAGCCAATTAAGTTAATTACATGACACAATAGAGTAGTTAATTTTGATAGGAAATGCTTATTGTTACGAAAGGTAAACAAGGAATCATATATGTACGAATTAGAATTATCACTGTGGTTTCTGTTTCACTTCTTTATTTTACATTTTGATCTATTATTTTTATCCAATCAAACTTAAACACGTGACTTTCGTACATGTTCGTGTGAAAATTTTCATACCAATTAGCATTGCTAATTTTGATAATAAGCGAGAGGAACAATAATTGCAACAATATTTGTTGGGTTCAAAACTTCAAATCGAGAGGAACAACATTTAAGAGTTGAGTCTAGATCTATTATTACAAGATATGTTGATTCCGGTTCAAAATCATTCAATTAGTTTCATTCGAAGACAAGTGAATTAAATTGTTCATACTTTTGCTTGAACATCTTGATTTTATGCTAATCACCACATCTTTAATACAATTCCTCACTGTACGAATGCTATAATTTTTTTATAAAATAATATAATTAAACTTATTTGACACCTTAAAAAAAACCTTTAAATCTATTCAATTACTGTACTATTTAGATTTTCATATCTTTAGCTTTATCTCATTTCATCTATTTTTTGCCTCAACAAAATTGCATGAATCATAATTAGTGTGAAAACGATGCCAATTAGGTTTCATATTCATGCAATGAACGAATTTATAAAATATATAATATTTTTTTCTATATTATTAGTAGTAATTCATAATATTTTAATAATAGTGTTAAATAATTTTTGTTTACATTAATGTAATATATTTTAAATAAAAATTATAATAACTTAATTAATAAAAAATATTATTTATTTGTTTAATTAAAAAAAATTAGATGATATCAGTTTTCTTATTAAATAATTTATGGAATCAATTAAGTCTTTCAAACTGCGTCAAAATAATTATTCAAAGTTATTTAGAATATGAACCGTTTTTCTGTCTTTCAGAAGGACTAAATATCATAAATATTTTAAAATAAATTAATATTAAGTAAATCTTTGAAAGAATAAATTATTGATATTTCAAAACGTTAAATTATTAAGTTCTAATTTATAAAGCTTTTTTGTATGTAATATATTTTTCACATTATGGTAATTAACTTTTTTGTTATTATACGAAATATTCACTAGTTTTATTTATGATAAATCATCTACGTAAAAAATTTGATTAATCATTTTTATTAGAGTCTTCCTTTCTAATTATATTTTTCATCTATAGACTCCAATTCAAGACTTTAGGTAATAGAAGTGTGTTTAATATCACTCAAATCAATCACTTGCTTGATTAATAAAAATAAATTAATATAATAA
>PYAF01005972.1:2491833-2512080 GCA_007407185.1 Glycine tomentella
ATTTCTTGTGCTAAAACTATAAATATAAATTAAAATTTTGAAATAATAACAAATTTTATAATCTTATTATAATATTTTTTTAGGTCTTATAAAGGTATATTTACAACCAAGTAAGAAAATAATTCTAAGTGGGTTTTGATTATAATATATATACTTTTCTCTATTTAAGTTCTCTCTCTCTATATATATAATATGAGATTTTTCTATTTCACTAATAAATATTGTATTCCTTGTTGCTGTTTGTGTATTTTTTTTTCAAAAATAACCTGACTTTAAAGGATAAAAATGCAAACGGTCAAGAAATATATGTATAATTTATAAAAAAAAATTAAGAGAATTTAAAATAAAATGTCATGTACCATTTTAATAGAAGAAATTTAATATGATTCTATATAGATAGATGCTCCCTTGTAAAGATAGTGTAAGTTTTCACTTTTTTTTATATATAATATTTTGTAAGTTTTCATCTTTTTTTTATAACATTTGTAAGTTCCCCCCAAGTCTTTGGGATTCACTGAGGCGGCTTGTATTTGTTACACGGACTACTTCAAATATATTATCGACTTTTGCTATATTTACTCCTACTTTTTTAAGCACAATCCCATTTTATTTTTTTTCATTTTTTATTATCATATGAACTTTTTTATACTCATATCATTGACAAAAATTAGTATTTTGAAATGTATTTTCGGCAACAATGTTTTGTTGTTAACATTTCATAAATTACTTTTCGAAACACAATTTTTTTTTTATATTTTAAAAAGTATTTTCTAGAATATTATTTTGTGATCTAGAAAGTACTTTTTTTTAATGTTAAGAAATAAAAGGTGTTTTATAAAGACTTTCTAAAACAATTTATTTTTCTTAACATGCTAAAAAGTGTTTTTCAAAATAGTATTTTGTGTTCCAGAAAGTTAAAAGAAAAACAGCATCCTCTATCAAGAGATAGTTTTTCTCTGCACCCCACAAATCTTAGCTGGATGACAAACTAGTATGTCTACATATCCACTAAGACGAAGGTCTTTGTAATGGATGACCCTAGAAACCACAATTTGTTGATATACGGCATAGATTCGGATGATTGATGGAAGAAACATCAAACATATCGCAAACAAAAAATTTAAAATTTAAGCAAAACACTAAGACTATTAAAAAATCTCATATAAAAGAAAAAATGTATAATAGTAAAACAATTGAAGTGTAAAAAATAAATACTCTATTCGTCTCATTGTAATTGTTGTCTTAAATTATTTTATACGAAAAATTTAATAAATAAATAAGAGAGAATAATAATTTTACAAAATTAACTTTATTATCATTAATTCATCTTTTTCTTTTTGTAACAAATAATCATTAATATTATTATAAGGGATATAAGTAAAAAAAAAACTAATATTATATTGAAAAACTAAAATGACAATTATTTTGAAACACTTTTTTTGTACATGATAATTATTATGAGATGAAGGACATAATTGATATTAGTCCTTCAATCTAGATGACTCTAAGAATATTTCACTACAACAAAGTTTAAAGGATGAAAAAACACTAACACTATAACAAGAGATTGAGCAAATAATATCAAAGATAAACCAGAACAAGAGGAGATCGAAGGAGGAGAATGGAGTGAAAAAGGTGAAGGGGTGTGATGAAAGAGAAAATAATGTTGTTGCTATAAAAAAAGAAAGGAAATGGGAGTGTGTTGTTGCACAAAAAAAGGGAGTCTGTGAGGGAGAGAAGAACGCTTGAAGGAAAAATGTTATTTAAGTATTTGATTTTTGAAAAAAGAAAAGGAGTGTACAGTAATAGAGGGGTGAATATAGCAATAACCTATATCTCCGCGGCACTGATAAAGCCCAAATTTGAAGTTGTGATGGGCCATTTAATCCATATTTTGGTAATGTCAAATAATTTTTTGTCCTTTCTGTTCATAACTGCACCCCCTTTTTTCTACTCTTTTTTTTTTTTGCACATTTTGAAATATCTAAACTAACCACACACCTTTATTCTCATTTCCTTCTCTCTAAGGCCAACGTGAACACTATTTTTTTTGTACTTTCCGCATATCCAACAGCAATTAATTTCTGTAATGGATTCCAACATTAGAAAACTAGTTTTTGCAGTGTTGTGTTATATCGTAACTTTCAAAAATACATTTTCAAAAATATTTTTTTAGAAGATTACTTTTATTAAAAAAAAAAAAAAGGGCAGGAATGTGAAGAGGGAAAAAGGATGCAAATAGAAACTCCCTTATTTTTTTGGTCAACAAAATAGAAAAAGAAAGGACCTGAATAAAAAGTAGCCCAATACACTGTACTGGCTATGCCATGAAATGGCATTCTATTTGCACCGTTTTTTCCTCTTCACACCTTTCTTTCATATTTCCAAAATATCCTTCCCTCCATATTTTAGAAATATATTTTAGAATACAAATTAATTTAATAAAAAAAGAATTATTATATTATTCATTTATTGTTAAGAAAAATAATTGATTATTTTCATTAATAAATCATATTTTTATTTAATAAATGAACGTAAGTTTCATTCAATATTACTAACATATCTCTCTCTATACAATTACAATTGATAAAACTTTCTCCTTTTGTGTACAATTGTAAACTATATATCGTGGATTCTGACCTTACTTGTTTAACTTTTTTTAAAATGACGAAGAACCTTCCTTTTGCATCGTACTCTTTCCACCAATGAAACTACCCATGATCTTTGACATGTTGTTAAATCAACCGAACTTGGTTATCACACAATAACGTAACTTGTCAAATGTATAGTTTCCAATAAAAAAAAAAAGGTTTGTACGTTCTTGACAAATTAAAAATATCAAGGTCATTCACAATGAGCAATGTAATTTAAGTGAAAAGAAAATTAACTCCTTTAAATTTTTTTTAACTAAAATACTAATGAAATACATTTTATCAATGATGTTAAAGTTCAATCTTTGTTAAAATTAAAGATAATTTGTAAGAAAAAACAATCTCCATGTCTTACAAGACTAAAATTTATGAAAATCATGTTACGTTAGTAATAATATTAGTAATAATGATTTTGACAAATAATTTAAACGCGAATTTTGAGAATGGATATGAAGTTTGAAATTTAATTGCAAGCAAGAAATATATATATATATATATTTTTTTAACTATGACTTTTTTTAACAGCAAAAACATCATCAGTGATAAAGAGAAGCATAACAGATGTAACCAGGAGTGTACCATCCACTATGCATGAGTGATACAAAGTATTTAAGCTACAGGTATCAAACCATGAATGTTCTAATTAATTAAGTAAATTTAAGAATATATTCTAGAGTAGCTGAAATTTACCAATAAATTGTTGATAGGAGTATAATTGGATTTTATTTTCTTAAACACAAATTTTCATGAATGGTAAAAACATGATTGAGAAAAAGAAATTCCATTGAAATTGACCACCAATGAACATTAATCAATGGACATTGAATTAAAAAAAAAAAAAAACAGTGTGGGAGTCATCTTTTTTAAAACTTTGACTCACTTATAAGCCTCAATTAATCAGATGAACCCACAAGTTACTAGTCATTTTAACAGCTCGGGTAAGTCTGTATTATTTGACTATATGTGGAATAAATCGTGTGTTTGCACAGTTGGGTCTGGGTGGGTTAAATGATTTGGGTGGAGACGTCAAAGCACTACTCGAGTGGACTTTCACCTTTCATTACAAAAAAAAGAAGGAAAAACTACTGGAGTGGACTGTTATTTACGTAGTAAAGACTCGAGATAATGAAGTTTTAATTATAATTATGATTCTAATATAAACACAGTGCCAAATAAAAATTTGCTTTTAAGTGGAAAGAATAAAAGGTCACGCATATTTCTATTAGTTAAATTCGGTAATTCAAATAAATATAAAATAGTTTACTAATTAAACATCCAGTGAACTATCCCATGAGAAGTGTGAAACTGGGCAAGTTTCGTTTTGGGGTCCACACCTTTATAAAACAATCCTGTCGTAATGTACATATCTTCTTCTGTGGCCATTATTAGCAATAATCTCAACAATAATACCCCATATATTATTAAATTGGATATGGACAAATGGACAATGGATTATATTTTTCATTGGATTACAATAACTTTCTCACTTATACAACATGAAATGTTTCTAAAATTTAAAAGAAAATTTTCTACTTAAACCTTGGTAACAAAAAAGGGGTGGGGAGATTTAGAAAAATACCAGAAAATGAGACAAGGACATGGTTTATCTTGATAAATTCCAAACCAATCGTGTATACTTTTCATAATAATAATGTTCCAATTCGGCCGTACTAGAATTTTATGGGTAACGTGCATTTTTATTCATTTATAGTAATTTGTATGTATGGCTAAGATGTTGAACAATTTCCTTAAAAGAAAAAATGTTAAGAGGCACCAAAAATCCTGGTGAAACATAGCATATAATCTTTTTGGTTAAGCGATTTCTATTGTTTTAGAATTAGTTATTTTTCTTATTATATTTTTGATATTTCCTGAATAACTTTCCGATACTCTCACTTCTCGTATATATATAAGTGTGGAGTTTTATTATAAATGTAAGAAAAGTGAGTGAAATAATAATATTCCCAAATTTAGCGAGAAAAAAAGACGTTGAACAATAACTGTGCGAATAAATAAGGCACCCCTTCTTATTTTATTCTTCCTACCAACTCATACAAATCTATTTCACAAAATAATATGATATTAAATGGATGACTTTAAAGCAATAGAAAATGTTCCAGTAAAAAATGGTATTTCAATTTAAAAAAAAGGGCAATAGAATAAAAGTTGAATAGAGAAATGGAATAAAATATGAACATCGAATCAAATTTCACTGTTTGACCCCCCAAAAAAATGAAAATCAAATTCCACTAATGAATAGGTGGACAAGACATCGACCCCCAGTTCTCTCTCTCTACAACTTATCCCCACCCTTCATTTCACATTTTCACTAGTCAATGTTTCATACTAGTTTAAAATTTGGTTTATCTGAACTGGTTAAACAGATTGGACTCCATATTTGTGCTGCTCCAATTTTGAATAGCTTTAACAATTCAATTGCTCAAACTAAAATTGGCCCAAACAATAGAATCAAGTCATTTTTGAAGGAAAAGAAACTCACTCTTGCGGAAGTAAATTTGCATTTAATTGAGTCAAATTTTGGCCGAGTTGTCATAATAGTCTCTTTTTTTTTTTTGTAGAGAGTTGTGATAATAGTCTGGTCAAAAGAAAAAAGAACCGAAATTATTAAAAAGGAAAATCAAATATTCCTAATTATGTTTACCGTTTTATCTTATTGTTTCCAGACAAGATTAAAACATTTTTGCAGTATAACTCTGAAACACTTTTCTTTATAAAAAAGTCCTAGGTTTAATTCAAGTCTCTTCCTTTTCCCTTTACAAGCAATTTATTATTTAAAATTGTAAATGCAATTTATAACTATTTAGTGGAATTCATCTTTATATAAGATTCCTGGTTGAGTCTTCTACTTTTCTTTTCGAACTCTGAAGTTGATTCCATTTGATATAAAGATGGGTATTTTCGTCCATTCACTGTCGCACTCATAAAGATATTAAAGATATAAAGATGTTTTAATAAATGAATAGTCGGATAGAAACTTTCTTTAGCGTAGAAGAGAAGGGAGAGAGGGAGAGAGG
This sequence comes from Glycine tomentella, assembly GCA_007407185.1. Lineage (NCBI taxonomy): Eukaryota > Viridiplantae > Streptophyta > Magnoliopsida > Fabales > Fabaceae > Glycine > Glycine tomentella. The sequence continues at coordinate 2,497,520 of PYAF01005972.1, forward strand.
GAGAGAGGGAGTGTGTTCTAAAAAAAGGCAAAGATTTATGTAACACAAGAAGCTGAGGCTGTTCCCAACTCACTCTCTTTGCAATCTCCAAGGAATTTTGGTAGCATCCTCTGCCATATTTTGTCATCAGTTTCAGTTTTGTAAGAAAAGAAAAAGGGGAGAGAGAGAGAGAGAGAGAGAGAAGTGAGTTGTTTCGGTTTCTGTTTCTGTGTGTCAGTAATTGCTTCTCTTTTGTCCATATTTTTTTTCTGTGGGAAGAAGAAAATGCTGGTTCGGAGGAGGGTGATGAGTTGGAGAAGGGTGGCGAAGGCCCTTCAAGCTCTGGTAGCTCATGTCTTACTTTTCTCTTTCACTATTTCCCTTGCTCTCAAGCTTGACCATGTCATTCATCACTCATGGTGGTTAGTTTTCTCTCTCCCTTTCTTCACTGATCATTCACACACTTTCTTTTTGGTTGCCCAATTTAGAAATAGTGGAAATGAATCAAAGGGTCACTGCAAAATTCTAGCTTTCTATGAATTTTCTTTCCAATTACCATATCTAGCGCCCCGGCTCGGTGCTAATTTGTTTCCCCCTTTTGATTTTCAATGCATGCAGATGTTTCCTTTTTTTTTGTAATTTTGGAAAAAAAAATGGGCATTCATTAAGGGGAATATGAGTTGATGTTTTATTATTTTCCTTTTAGAAAGGCAACTTGCTTACCTTATATGCTACGGTTCTGTTGTGTTATCTTTTTATTATTATCGTACGGTTTCCTTTTATTCCTTTGGAAATGAGATGAGATGGGATACCTTGGAGTTATTTTAATAATTTGGTCTAATAATACTTGTATTGGCTATAACTGGTGTTGATTTCAGCTAGTAAGGATGAAAGTACTTTGCTTTAAAGTGTTAAGTAATTTTCCCCCTCATGTCTTAACTTGGTTATATTCCAAAAGAATGCTTTTCTACTGCTATGCTAATCATGATAATAGTAATGCATTAGCATTATGATCAATATTCTCCGTTGCCTCACTAATTAGTGACAACTTTGGTGGTACTGTTCCCAACCTAATTGTACTGATGAGAATAATCATCAAAGGATTCTGAGTTGCCTGTGGTTTTGAACATGAAATGATTATTCTTGTGATGCGTGTGAGCTGATGATTGTATAGGAGCCTATAGGATTTTATTCCATGAAAGACTTACTCATAGAAATAAAATTATGGCATTTCGTTTTTCATTCTTTACGGGTGCTGTATTGTCCTACTGAGATCTTGTACCATATGATCCAAACCAACAACACTGTCAAGTTTGTCACGCTCAGGAAATGGGAATATGTATGGGTGTGTTATTTTTATGTTGATGTGCTTCCCATTTATGTTATGTCAAACATTGAATTGAACATCAACATTTGATCATTCCATGTAAATCATGGGCAAGTCCTTCATGATAATCATGTCTTAAATATTATTGCAAAGAAGATAGAGCATATTCTTCCCTATTATAGCTATATTGTAACATGTCTTTTTTGGCAGGAAGGTATTCTTTCCTCTATGGGTTTTTCATGCTGTGGTAGCACGAGGCAGGTTTTCCTTGCCTGCTCCTTCGATGCCTCATGATCGCCGAGTGAGATATGCTTCTTGGAAAATCTTCCCTGTTTTGTGGAAAATTAGAAATTTATCTTGTAGTAGGTTTTTGTTACTGAACTAAAAATAAATTGTTTATGGGCAGTGGGCTCCTTTTCATTCACTTGTAGCAACTCCACTACTTGTTGCATTTGAGCTACTTCTTTGTATGCATCTCGGGAGCAGTTATGGTAGGCAACATTTTCTTGTGGTGCAGCCATATGGATTTTATTGACCACTGTATCTTCACACCAAGATAAACTGTGATAGTTCTTTTTTAGGTTATCAATTGTAAGATGATATCAAATTAAATAGTATTCATTGTAATGATGCAGTGATGAATTTAAGGATTGTCTTCATGCCCCTGATATTTCTTGAAATGGCGATTTTGTTTGATAATGTCAGGTAATTGTCTTGTTCCATTTATAGGCTTACCAAAATTTATGTTCAAGTAGTTCATAAGGAGTTTGCAGGTATATTATAACCCCTTCATAGTCCTCCATCTTCTTTAATATTAGCTGGAACTGTCTGAAATAAAATAAAACTTGGCAACAGAATCACCGCAAACATTAAACTTTATCCACTGATTTATAACGTAACCTGCATTTTTGGGAATGCTTTGAACAAATCATTTTTTGTTGAGAAGTTTCACAACTTAAAAGCTTTTAATAACTGAACTGTATGGCTAGGCATGCTTCTGCTCAATGTTAATAAATTATACAAGCTGCAAGCTGCAATACATTCTCTTATAACAAATGGATGCTTTATTGACAAAAATGCCTATTTCATAGGATGTGTAGGGCTTTGATGCCTGGAGATGATGAAAATTTGACCGACGAAGCAGTATGGGAAACTCTTCCGGTAGGATATTATTCATTAGTTGATTAATTAATTTAATTGGTGATATGATTTGTAATAGACTAAAATAAGGTCCCTCAATGAAACAAATGAAATTGGCATCTCTACTGGAATTTACTTGGCAATTTAAAATACCCAGATTTTATGATTTTTAAGTAATATTTATTCAAATCCTCGGTGAATTTCCGAGTGTTATTATTATAGTCTATTGAGGAATGAGGAATGCAAAACAGCTACAAGATTGTGATTATCCACAATTTAAAATTCCATTGATGTATATGGTACTATGGTTGTATATTATACTCCCTCCGTCCCTAATTATAAGACTCTTTCAATTAATTCACGCCCCTTAAGAAAGTAGTTAATTTAGTTAATCACATTAAATATGTCAATTAGTTGTACTATTATTCCAAAATTACCCTTTTTTTATTTGTATCCACTTAATTACTTCTCATTAATGTTTGGAGACAGAATAATTAAGGGTATGTATGGAAAAAAGTAATTAATGCATCTAAAAATTAGAAAAAAGGTCTTATAAAAAGGAACAAATAAATTTCTAAAAAGTCTTATAATTAGGGACGGAGGGAGCACTTAATTTTTGTTGAAATGCATTAGTACTCAAAATTCAAGTCTCTTTGTTTTTGCTTTGTGGAAAGTAAAAGAAAAAAAAAACCTTCAAGAGCTATAAAATATAAAAAAAAATTGCAACTTCCCTTTTCTCTTTATTCTGTCCTTGTTTTGCACTGAATTGAAAATTATGTATCAAGTGTGACTTACTGACTCATTTTAATGACTCATTTATTTGTTGGCAGTTGACTACCTTTTTGGCATTCACTTTGATGTCTGATGACTAACACTCAAGTAGAATAATATTTCACATTTCATTCTTATGTTTTGCTGTATGTGGCATGCTTTAGAAACATGCTATGCCCTGTGTTTGTGTGTGCGCCATATGCAAGGCCACTCGCCAGGGTTTTGAGGGGTGTTTTATAATTTTTGTGATGGAAGAGTGCTATCTGGTTGAAATGGATAGCCACTGCATTATGGCTTAATGACACTTGTACAATGCACATGCACATTCTACAATGTAATTAGTAAGTGTTGGTGTCTTTATATCCTAAGAGTAGGGCAGCACACTGGTATGAAGTATGAAACATTATTCCTTGCATTTTGGTGTGCTCAATTACATCAATGTCAATGGTTGTTTCCAGGCAATGGGAGCCTTACAACTACCAGTTGCACATCTCATCTTGGGCATCAACAGTTGTTATATTTAACCTTTTTTACATCATATAAGCTGATAACTCTAATTTATCTGTAATGTGTATGATGTTGATAATTTCCTTTCATTGAGGTGATCTTCTAATATTCATGTGATTTCTCTGTTTTTCATTTCTCCTTCCTACATTACAAGTAATCATGTGCAGGGAGGAAAGCGAGCATTTATTATGAATATCTTTTATTCTCATCTTAATAATTGATAATACCTTATTCAAGACTTGTCTAGTACAAAGAGAACATTTTAAGTGTTTTACTCAGTTGATTTTGTGATCTTTCATTTGTTTGTATTTTCCAAAAGTTCAATACTAAATCTTGTAATTCTCTTTTCTAGCACTTCTGGATTTCAATATCCATGGTCTTCTTTATTGCTGCCACAGTGTTCACCCTTCTAAAGATATGTGGTAAGTTTTAAGTTTCTCTTGAAAACAATTGTTGATCATTAAATGAGCTTCTATTCTGTATAATTTGATGGTTAACTTGGAGCTGCTTCTTATTATTGAAATATGACTTTATCATTCCCTATTTTTTCTTGATCTCTTTATAGCTATTGTGTTTGTGATGTTGGCCACAAGGTTGTCAAACTCTCAAGTTAATTAGTAAACTCTTACGTGTTTACGATTCTAGGTGGAGGAAACGAGTTAACTCACTGTCATACTTTTTTATGGATGAACCTGGGTAAAACTCTTTTAACTCATGTAAACTCGGGTAAACTCTTTAAACTCATGTAAACTCTCGAGTCAAGAAGTGACTTAGCGAGTTTGAAATCAAATGTAATTTTTGCCTCCAATTGGCCCCACAATATTAGTGTTTTACTATGGCTCAATTGATTTAAAGAAATCAACTTCTTTTTGAAATGCTTTTACTTTAGGAACTTATGTTTTTATGAATTTATGTATTGTTTGATCACTATGTAGTTTAATCTTATTTAGTATTAATGTACTATAACACTTTATTATTGTGGGTTGCTACTTTTCTTTATTGTGAAATTGAAATGTCAAATTATTGTTGTCTTGAGAGCATTATGTTATTGCATACATGTCATTAATAGAATTTTTAATGATAGGTAAACCCGTTGGGTTGAGTCTATGAGTCGAGTTTACATAAGCTACACGAATTTACGTAGATTCTTGAGTTTGACAACCTTGGTTGGTTAATTTTCCACAACATCTTGCTATGATTTATGAAACTGACTCTTTTAAATATACAGACATTAGCTGCCTGCAATATTCTCGGGCAATGACTTTTATTTATTTAATGATGAGTTTAGGAAACTAACTTTAGATTGGGTTTTATTTTGAACTAAGGTGTTCTTACATTTAAACTCAATAGAGGTTGTAAATTTATTTTATGAGTTACGGATTTAATTCCCCGTTTGGTTAGAATTCATCTTTGTAGTTAATCATATGATTTTTTGGGGGAGAGTGAGAGGTGGGACTAGGGTTTTAAAGAATCACTCTTGTCAAATAGTTCCAGTTCCTTATATTGGCATTGTGATCAAGAGGTATCCTGAGTTATTTTTATTGATACATAAACTAGATGAAGTTTTATTTGTTCCGTAATTTATACCTAGCACTCAGCCTATGAATATTAATAGCAAAAAAAATGAAACAATTTACAACAGAGATTGAAGGTACTTGACATAGTTGAGCATTAAGAAATCAATCTTCCATATTCTGAAAGTCAACTATATAGTTGTGATATAAGCTGTTGTCATTTGTTAGATTTCAGCTTAAAACCAATTAGCTCTAAGTGAAATTGCCCAACAGATATATAAGCTACACCCCAAGAATTGAGGCAGACAATGTGGGACTTCCTAACCCCCCAAGTATCTAGAGTAGGTTGCGTTCTGTGAAATACTTCGATAAAATACAGATAATAATAAATACAACATCCTGGAGTCAGCGCATATATTAGAACAGTTTTTATTTACAGAACTGAAAAGAATAAATAGTCTTTTTTCCATGTGTTTCTATCACATCTGCATGCATCTATGAAGGTGAGCTGTATTTCTTTTTCGGTCTATTCCTCCAACAATGAGGATTGATCAAGATGGCTTAGGAAAACAAGTTGTTTAATATGTGTAACCGGATTTATACTGTCTTTGTCTGATTTGCTCACAGTATGGTTTCGTGCCGTTTTGTGTTACTTTGATCGCATTCCTTACAAATTTCACTGTTTGACGGTGACTGATACTCCTCAAACTTTTTGTTTCTAACTTTATTTCAATTACCTCCAGGTGATGTTGCAGCTCTAGGGTGGTGGGACTTGTTTATTAACTTCGGGTATGATCAATATCTTATGGTAGATTGTTAAGTATTTGGCCTTAATCTTGTGCTTTTTCCTTCATAGAATCCTTGTATTTTTTGCAGCATTGCACAGTGCTTTGCGTTTCTTGTTTGTACAAAGTGGCACAATCCAACTATTCATGGAGGCTGTCATATTACAGAACCATGTTCATCATCAAATACCATAAGATACCTAGACTTGAGGACAGGAGGCTTAGTTGTTTACACAGATGAAGATAGACAGCAAAATGGGTTCTGCAATCTGCAGGATATCGGCAGCCATATTATGAAAATTCCATTCATTGGTTTCCAAATACTTCTTTTTATGCATTTAGAGGTAGGATAATTGCTAACAAAAATCCTGTCATTATGTTCTCGGAGTTTGTAGGTTTCCTCAATTTTTTATTTTCTTTCCTCTATTTTTTTTTCATTTAAATTTTAGGGAACACCATCCAGTGCAAAAAATCTGCCACACTGGGTCATTATTTCCCCACTTTTTTTGTTGCAAGGAGCTGGGGTTTTATTTGCAGCTTATAGATTAATAGAGAAGATAGTTCTTTTACTCTACAGTGGAGATATTCCTGAAAGATACTCAGCTATAGCATCAAAATCCCGTGAGTACTTTGGGTTCTTTCGACGTGGGTCAAGGTATCAGTTTAGATGTGATTGGCTAGAAAAAGGAATTTGTCTTCCGTAGATTCTCTACTGAACTTAGAAAAACCTCTCAAGTTTCTGAACTGACATGGACAGTTTGTCATTGCCTACACTTTCCCTCTTAACAGGTTGCTTGGTTGGTGGTCAATAGATGAAGGAAGTAGAGAGGAAGAAGCTAGACTTTTTTGTGCTGGAAGTCCTGGGTCAGTACTCCACCCTACATTATGCCTCTTAATATTGCTTTAATGTCATTAGCCATTTTTTACCCATGCTTGAGAGCTTTTTAAATCCTGGAACCTGGTTCTCACTTTCGTATACTTCTCTTGGAATTCCCAAGTTGTGTAGTGCAACAATTATTTTTCTTCTTCTAAATTTAGCAAAGTTTTCTGTGTCTGTTTTGAAAATAGAATTGTGGAGATCTTGTTCAATTCTGATTTATCATTGATGGTTGTTACTGTGTCATGTTAACAATTTGAGTGTGCTTGCAATAAGACGAGCTTTGTTCTTTATCTTTATGCTCTCAAGTGGCTCTTACAACATTAAGTATTTCCCCCTTATGTAAATGTTAATCAAACGTTTCTCTAATTATATGGATTTGATTTACTATTTAGGTATAATACTTTCACCCCTGATACAGTGAAGAAAATGCCTAGAGCAGATCTGGTTGAGGAGGTAAAGATGTTTCCTTATATCAAAATATGTAGCTACCACATGATTTAATACGATATGGTTTCCTTATTTAAGATTACCTTAGTTAAACCAATTACTCGAGCTGGTTTAACCTTTTAAATACATTTCAATAATCACCCTTGTAACTCACAGATTTGGAGACTACAAGCTGCACTGGGTGAGCAGACACAAGTTACAAAATTTAGCCAGGAGGAGTATGAAAGACTTCAAAATGTAGCATTCTCAACTTTGATTGATTATTTTTGGCATTTTGCAACTCTTTTACTATTAAAACTAGTTTACATAATCTTGTACAAACATTCTTGTTATTAGTTTGTAGGTTATTTTGGTTCATTGTTTGTGCTTGAATGACTGTCAAGTGTACCAGGATCTAACACTCTTCAAATTGAACGGTAAAACTATCAGGAGAAGATCTTATGCAGAATTTGCTTCGAGGAGCAGATCAACGTGGTCCTACTTCCCTGCAGGCATCACATTCTTTGCAGGTAAGAGCCCTTGCTTTGCTCCAGTCTGATACATTTCTGTCACTATCCCAATTAACTTTTTTAAACTCAAGCCCCAAAGATGGAACTCTAAGGGGCAGTTTGGTTTGAGAGAATATTTTCTTCTTTTATTTTTAATAATTACTTTTCACTTTATTTTCTATTTTGATAAGTTTGTATAACAAATAATGAAGACCGAAAATAAAAAAAAATATTTTCACTGTTTCTTCTACAAGCTTTTGAATATGGGAAACAAAATAAAAATAAGCTGACATTTTTACAATTAAAGGTAATCAAGAACTGAAAACGTTTTCTGAAACCAAATGGTCCCATGTGCTATGTTTGAAGCAAGAAGATAGTGGCAATATCACCTTTAGTTTTAGTGAGGAAATTTCCAGCAGTATACTGCTTTTGTAAAGAATCTATTCATTCAATTGCTTGCAAATATGTTATATCAGGGATTTGTGTTTAAAGATATTGATTGTTTCTTTTTTTCCCTTTTCTTCGGACTTGCAATGTGGATAATAGCACTTGCTGCGAAAAATGTAAAAGGTGCCCTGTCTGCCGTGGACCCATTGAAGAAAGGATGCCTGTATATGATGTGTAGACTGAGTTCAATGAAGATGTATAGGTATCTTACTGATCATCCAGCTTGTGATTTTAGATGAGGCAAGCACTGAGAATTATCAATATCTCTTCTCATAGATATGATGAACATCAGAAGTTGTATAGAATTTTAAACGTGTTACTCCCCATTTTTTCTTCCATAGTGCATTCTTGCAATTCTGAAGGGATTGTCAATAGTTGCATTGTCTTGAATTTTGGTACCGTAAGGATTTAACTACACCAAAAATGAAAGATGGCATATTTGAGATATTGTCTGTTTTGAGATTGGTCTAAGCCTCGTGGTTTTATCTTTAAATAATATTATCTATTTTGACGTTGGTCTAAGCCTTATCGTTTTATCTTTAATAAAGTCTTTCCATAGGTTAATAAGAGATGTTTATAAATTAGTTTTTGTCTCGATACCTAAGCGATGATGTGAGATGCTGTACCGGAACAATATCCATGTCAGGATTTACCATTGTTGGATTTAAACGTGTATTATTTGTTTGAACCACTTCATGCCCAACATAAGCTACTTTTGGTTACCTACAATTGTAACTAAAAAATTATTATTCACGCACATCTATTATACTTGTAGAATGTAGACTATAATGTAGTCTGAAAGAAAAAAAGAATAAGGTGGTCGTATTTTACAGACAAAACTTTGATGGATAAGTATGGTTGTAGGTAGGGATATATGCCCCTTAGGATGACTTGCCATTGGAAACATTTCTTTACACACGGAGCAAAGGAAAAATGATACGTAAATACTAAAATAAATACGTGATAGTCAAACAGGACTTGTTGAATGTTTGGTGGGGGTTGCGTCAATCATTTCTTAGTCTGACAAAGCGTCCTTTTCTGCTAAATTTGCCCTTGTCATTGGCTTTCACTTAGAATTGTAAGGATCTGGGCCATGAATTGTGACTTGCTTCTAGAACTGGACCATATGAAGATATTAGATGAAGTATTTAATTCTTCGAAGGCTGAATGTAGGTTGAGGTGCAGGTAGATTATCCTTGTCTTTTTTTAGTCACTGTTGATGTTTTTTTTTTTTTTTATTGTATTATAAGTGTAAAATATCTATTAATTTTATTAGTGATTAAATTTTATCAAAAAATTTGATTAATTATTTTTAATAAAATTTTTCTTTTTAATAATATTTTTTTATCCGTTAAATTTCACTCAAATCATTATAATGTTGCTTCACTATTGATGTATTAAGTCTATAACATTAAGTGCCAGGTGGGAGGGAATTCAGTTCAGTGTCAAATAAAAAGTCTTGTATACTTACTACACTAAAGAAAATACATGACTTGAGTCAAGGACGATAATACGGGGACCAGTAGGGACCTCACCCCCTTCTCCCAAAAAAATGTTTTTTTTTAGTAATCCTTCCTCAAAAGATATAATAAATATATACTACTTAAAGTAAATATATATATATTAATAACTTTAATAATATATGTTATAAGTGATTAAATATTAATCTTTTTTAATCTAATCCAAAATAGATATATATGCTAATTAATAGATATGATAAGAATGATTTTCTATGGCTTTTTATCATTGTTATTATCATTATCTAGGCTAACTATGCTTTGTGTATTATTATAACTCACATTTACTTATCTATATATTTAATTATTAACATTAATTATTATTAAGATTATATTATAAACATATTTATATATAATTGTTAAAAGATTTGATGACATTTACTTATTAGGGTAAAATATGTTTTTAGTTTCTACACTTGTTGAATCTTATTTTTAGTCCATGAACTTTGATGTCAAACAATTTAATCTCTAAACTTAATAAAAAAAACGTGTTTTTAGTCACTCCTTACAACTTGAAGTTAAAAAAAGTATAAAATTTGAGGAGTAAGTCGAAAGACTAAAACCATCTTTTTTTATAAATGTTAGAGATCAATTTGTAAGATAAAAAAAATTCATAGACTAAAAATAAAACTCAACTGAAAATATAAGAGACTAAAAACATATTTTACCTTGTTTATCATTGTATCTAACGAGTTCATTCCTATTTTAAATGGTGAAATTATTATTTGTTTGATTACTATTATTCTTCTTGTGGGACCAAAAAATCTTTCAAAACTTAAAACAAAAAATTAGTATGAATTACTTTATTCCCATATCATTTGAAATAAAAATCAATTTTAGTTTTACATGTAAAATTAATAAATTAAATAATTTTATAAAAATTATTGTTTATTAAATATTTATTTGTTAGAAAATTAAAATGCAAAAGAATTCAGTCTCTCCTTTTGATGACTAGTAGGGTGACTTTATAGCTACCCACTTTTTTTTTTATATTTCACAATATCTAGGATTCACTGGAGAGCCGACCAAACTAAATTCAGAAGACCTGGAATCTCCTTGGAGCATTCCGAGCCACATCAACCAGAACTTAGTCCTAGATTTCTGATCAATGGTTAAATTCCAACATGTCAGCATAGTCCATATCGGAGAGATCATATTGAAAGTCATTGAGTTAGAAACTCACTCTAAACTAATTTATCGTTTCTAATTCTACTACTTGACTGACAGATAGCAAGCAGGTCAAATCTGTTATTGTTCTTCTTATAGCTTCAACGGGATGCTTCAACTGAACTGTGTCCATCACAATATTTTACATTTTTATCCATGAATTGCTCAAATCACAGTACTCGTGGGGGCACAACCACTTTGATTCTTTGTTATCTTTGTATATTTTCTGCAACTATAAAGTAGATTACTCATTTTGCTTAAACTTTGGTTTTATTACGAAATAATTTATCTACTTTTATCTTTGTCAGAGAGAAAATAGGAGTAAGTTTTTCAAGAACATCTATAGACTATATATTCCAGGACCAGTGCTTCAAGACGGTGAATAGTAAATCTTAAAATATTACACAATTACACGAAGATTTGACACCAAAACAGAGTAACAACTGACACAATTTGTTGCACCTAAGATCATACTCTAGGAATACAATAAAACATTTTAGATAAAACAGCCTTCAAAATAACATCACCTAATGACTCAGATAAATTTCCACTTCACCAAAGCCTAGTAATTGGTAACAGCAAATTTGGAACATTTTTTAGGAGGTGACTCTTCTCCACAGAAAGCTTTGAATGGCACTGCTTCCACTACAGACTTTGTGCTGGCAATTTTATTTTCCCCTTTATGAATCTTGTCATCGATCATAATAGCAAAAGCGTCGAAGCAATCCTCCAAGCTTCTGAATGCTTCATCAGGATAGAGAGTGCTGATCTCAACATCATCAAGTCCATCTATGTTGAAGTTAACTTGACAACCTTTGATGAATATGTCATGAGTGAAAGACGCCACAATGCTTCGTGGTATGCAATTTTCTGCACATGAACACATCAAAAGTAATACTCAGCGCATGTTTGTTTAAACGTTTCCAAGGGACTTTGCATCATCCCAAGGTATAAGACGCAAAAGACACAACTTTGTTACTTATGCGTTTCATTCATCGAAAACAGTGAAAATTGGTTGCAACGTGTAAACAAACATACCCTCATGCAGTGTGAATGAGGAATGCTTTTAATGAGTACACATATCCTACATTAGTACCTGAGATTATAATTGTAGATCATTTTTAAGTCTTGACTTTACAAATTAATCTTTTAGTTAATGATATTTTGTAAATTCAAACTTTTGTAAAGTTAGAGACTAAGGTAATTAATAGGGACTAAATAGGGGTATGTTCCCTCTTTATAAACATAAATCATAAAATATGGTCAAAGTTTTGAGACACAAAACAGGAGGAATTGGTGAATGATTGAACCTGCAGCTACTGCTAGAAGATCATCTTCTGAAATGGTCACTCTGGGGATTGTACGGCCAATTTTCTTTTCCCACAAAGAAGCAAGCTCGTTGATGCTGTAACAGTTGTTAGATGGTCGAAAATGAACATTTTTGTTCACTGTCCTTACATCATCAATAACCTTCATTGTGAACTTTCCAATATCAATGCCATCAACAAAGTAAGCTGCACAGATGAAAAAAAAATTTGTCACAGTTTATTGTTTAGTGATAGTTGATTTCATGAATAGGTCAATTTGTTCAATACATGTATGGAATAGTGGTGGTTTTTGTTTACTTATACCTTTGACATTGCCATGACCATATATCTGCAATTGATCCAAAGGTGGAGGAAGCAGTGATGGGTGGCAATTGTCATGGTAAGGCCAAGAAGCAATGGAATTGCAACATATATTGGTGAATGGAACCCCAGATTCCTCAACCACACGCCTAACCAATCGCTTCTCCTTGTACATTGTTAGGCCTGGCTCCACAGGATCTGCTTTGTCCACATCGTGCCCAAACTCTGAAGGCAAAAACCTCTGCAACATTACATTATAACACGTAAGAAATTCTACACTTAACATTGAATATCATTTGATGAATAGTAATGATTTATTAGTGAAGTGACTTTGTTCTGTTTGGATGCCGTTGAAAATAATATTTGGTAGGGTCTCTCCATTTGAAAACCACCGTTCATCAATACCACTATACACTACGCTAATTTGTACTCTTCAGTGGGATAAATCACACAGTAAATGGACTTTTTTTAAAAAAAATATATAAAGTTTATACACATAACTCTTGCATCATCAAAAATGTACATAATTCTTGCTACATGAACGGTTTTTGTCATTAATTTGTTTCGATAGTTACAATATAATAAAGAAAAAACATTCACCTACAAAATGAAACTTATATTTGTGTCGGTGCACGAACTAACTGTTTTTATTTTTTTTAAATGTAAAGAGAGAGAGAGAGAGAGAGAGAGAGAGAGAGAGGAATTTGCCATTTAATAAATTGGAAAAGAGTAAAATAATACCTTAATAGTCTTAACAGATTTCATGGCCTCCACCAGTATAAGCTGATCCAGCAAGCTATTAGCCCCAATAGCAGAAATGACAATGTCTATTTCATATTCTTTCAAAATCCTTTCCACGAAATCCTTGTTATTTATCACACCCTGCCACAAAATACAACACAACAGATTAGTATCTAAGAAAAGAAATGAAACTTACCACATTCTTTCTAAACATATTATTATGTCTAACAAAACTAACAAACTAATATTTACCAATAAAACATATATATACTATATAATATGGATGATCACTCACGTGAATGACAATGGCACCTTTGTCTTGGAAGGTTTTAACAATGGCATCCTTGGAAGGGACAAGAGGTCCTGGCCGAACAAGCAAACAAGTGGGGTGTTCTGAGGTGAGGCTTGCCTCAGCCACAAACTTGCCTATGAAACCTGTTGCTCCGATGATAAGAACACGATCCTTGGTGGTGGTGGGAATGGCTGGTGGTGAAGTTACCATGCTTTTTGGATGGGAATATTGAAAGAGTTATGTTATGATGATGACAATTTGGGCATGCAATACCAAAAGGGTGCTTGGTGGTTTATATAGGACAAATGGACGTTACTAGAGCTATAAAAAGCAATAGTTACGTTACGGGTAGTGTAATGTAGTAGTGCCCTAAATGTTTTTCATCTACTCTTCAACACACATGAGACATGACCCTTTAACCTCATACTGAAAATTTAAGTGGCAGTTCCATATCAAATTTTACAACAAGTGCCCGGGTTTTACTTTTATATTACTACTTATTATATAAAGGTTTATTTATATAAATATACACCCAAAGATATGGACTTAATAGTGAGACTACGCCTCGCCCTTACTATGTGCCTTCTTTGACTGATAGATAGTTAGCATCATTCGCCCACAAATGATGTGGAAACTAAAAAAAAATATAGAAGGACAAAATAATGAATTATTTTATCAAAATCATTGCCCGGCAGCTTCAATTTAAGCTCCATTTATATATGTCCTTTTTATTATATAAAATTGCCATTTTAAACAAATATATGTTTTAAAAATTTATGACAATGTTTAACTTTTTAATACTTTAAATTAAAATTATCAATATTTCTTATAAGTTGAAAACAATAAATTATATCATAAAATATTTTTTTTTCTGAAAAAACTTATTACACAAACGAAGCCCAATAGCTTATGACACGTAATTTTGTAAATT
>PYAF01005972.1:2512180-2554974 GCA_007407185.1 Glycine tomentella
AGTAAGGAAAGTAATTGTTTTTTTCTAATTTTTTCAAGACCTTATAAAATAATAAATTAAATTCATATGTATTATCAGTATATTTTTAACACAAATAACTAATAGAATTTGATCATTTTGTTATGTCGTTCTATTTATTATATATTGGTGATACAAATTAGTGGATGTTTATTTGAAAATATTTTAATAGTACATAAAAATTAAATTTTGAAATTTTTTTTATAATTAAACTAAATACATATTATTTTATCAATATACTGTTGGTTCGAGTATATTGTACACTAATATCATGAAGATCCAAAAAAGTACTCTATTTTTTAAGTAAATATTCATTTAAATGCATATCTGTTCTTAACTATGATTTTTTTTATGTTATCTGCTTGGAAACCACTCTCAATTGATTAAGACTCCTTGTTACAAACATCAAAATCCAAATCCTAAAACGTTTTTATGTAAACTAGAATAAGAGAATTAATGATGTGAAGAGATCATCCATTTTGTTGAGACCTACTTCCGTTATCGACCAAATATTTGGCATTCCGGAGGTATACGCCACAAAAAAGTAAGACAAAGACTTACGACATGTTTGTGTATCCGTTTCAAATGGACGTTGTGAGCAAAAGGATGTTTGCAAAAATATCTACACTCTTATTTTTACGTTTATTTTGTTTGCTGGACAGTTGAATTTGCATTAGAATTCGTGTGACAATAAGTTAGACAGAAAACCAAAAATACACTTATTGTTTTGTACTTCTGACACGTTGCTGTGTGTTTCAGACACATCTCAGTCTTCTTTTCTTTGAAAGAATTCACCTTATCATTATGTATCTCTTCTCATCTGAGTCTTTTTTTCTAAATTATACTAATTTTTATAAATTTAATTTATTTAATTTTGAATTCTAATTAATTTAATGATTGAATTAAGAAATTTTGATCTTATAAAGTAGTATTAGGCAAAGTAAGTTAGAGTAAATTAATTTTTGGTTTTAGACAAGTCTGTCATAACACAATCCATTCCACAGCACTAAGCTCACGATTGCTTCCTCTCATCTCATTGTCACCTACCATTCTGTCATAACAAGGTACATTTCTTTTTTTCAATATTTGAACAACCTCGATCTTCAAATGGGTAATATTCACAAGAAACATAATTTATTTTATACAAGTGAAAAGCTAGACTTCTTAGTTCTTATTTGTCAAAGACAGAAGAACTCAAGATTCGGGAGCAACAAGCCTTTAACACTCGTGGTATAACCTTATAATTCCATACCATGTGATCAGATGCCATTACAAACAACTCTTGCATGCCTTGTCAATTGTCATTCAATCATAGAAACTTACAGTACTCCATTACTTGTTACATTAATTTGAGGTATTTCGTTGTATGCATCTTCGAAACTGGAAGCAGTTATGGTAGCTAGGCAGCATTTTCTAGTGGTGCAGCCATATGGATTTTATTCACCATATGTCATTCAGTCACAGCAACACATTACTTGTTACATTAATTTTGGAATATTGCAACTTCTCTTAAACGTTTATATATGCATCTGAAATAATATTGTGGAAGTCATGTGTTTTGAGTTAGTTTATTTATGCAATTTGCAACTTCTCACTCTAAACTAATTTCTTATTTCTAATCCTACTATTTGACTAACAGATGGCAATAATATAAGGTGGCAAAATTTGTTATACTGTAGTTCTTTATAGCTGCAAAGGCAGGATGCTTCTTCTAGCTTCTACTGAACAGAGTCCATCACAGTAAATTACATTATTATATATCCATAAAGTGCACAAATCACAGTACTTGTGGGGGCCAACTACATAGATTCTTTGTATTCTTTGCATATTTTGTGCAGCTATTATTTCCCTACAATATAGCCTAAAGTTCCCCTGCCCCCCTAAATTTAAACAAGTTACTCTCATTTTGCTTAAGTCGTGGTTTTATTCATGAATCTGTTGCACCTCAGAACGTACTCTAGGAATATAATAAAATATTTTAGACAAAACAGTCATCGAAATAACATCAACATAAAAGGTTGATATCTGACACGCAATAATTTCCACCTGATCACCGAAGTCTAGTAATTGTTAATGACGAATTTAGAACATTTTCTAGGTGACTCTTCTCCACAGGATTTCCACCTGAATGCTTCATCAAGATAAAGGGTGCTAATCTCAACAGCATGAAATCCATCTATGTTATAGTTAACTTCACAACCTTAATTTGATGAATATATCATGGGTGAAAGATGCCACTATACTTTCTGGTACACGATTCTCTGCACTTGCACACATCAAAAGTGATAGCCATGCAGTGGAAGTGGAATGAGTAAATACACCCCACTTTAGAACGTGAGATTAAGTGTAGGTCATGTTACTTTTTGCTTTACAAAACTTTTCGTACTTCAGTCCCTCACTTTATAAATAAATATCATTCACTTTAATCTCTTAATATTTTGTAAAATTAAAGTTTGTTAAAATTAGAGAGTAGAGACTAAAGGAAACATTACTTACATTTGCAAGGAACAAAATGGTTGTCCGGCTCTCTCTTTAAACTAACATGAATCATAAAATATGGTCAAAAGATCTTGAGAAATAAAAAATATAAAAAAAAGGAGAAGAATTGATGAATGATTGAACCTGCGGCTACTGCCACGCCTAATCAATCCTTCTTTTTTGTACATTGCTAGACCTGGCTCCCAATAGTAGAAATGACGAATTCTATTTCATACTCTTTCAAAATCTTTTCCATTAATTAAGTCCTTGCTATTTATCACACCTTGCAATGAATCCAAAATAATTATTTAGCCTTTTTTTTTTTTTTTATAAACGGACAAATGATAGGCACATGGGTGATTTTGTAAACAAGTATTGTTTGACATGGTATTCGGCCCGATATTTAAACACGTATCAATTAGCTAAATGGGCCGACAAAATTCAGGCCCAAAAACTAGCAAGCTTATTCGATCCGAGGTATTTGAACTCTGCACTCCCATTTTGAATCCTGTACCTCTCGATTTTAAAATATTTTCAAACTATCCTTTCTATAGTCCTTCACCTCAACTTCAAGTAGCATGCGACCTAAATACCTTCCATTGCCGTGAAGACTGGGATCCTTAAAGTTAATAACGTAAAGGAAAATTCCACGTTACAGAGGCATGTAGCTGCAATGGAGATACGAATGGAGGAAACAAATTCAAAAATGGTAGTACCTTGTTAGGAGAAGTGCTTGTTTCTTTTGACATCAAGTGATGTCTATTCTGGAAATTGTCATTTTGGAAGTGCATATGTATTCTAGAATAGGATTTTTTTTATTATGGAATAACTGAAAATGATTCTTTTTTCTATTCTAGAATATCTATTATTGAAGTATATATTAATTCCGAAATAGAATTTTTCTATTATGAAATAATTATTTCAAAAAGGATTTTTCTATTCCATAATAGTTATTCTGAAAATATATATGTATTATGGAATAATTATTTCAAAATAGGATTTTTTTTATTACGAAGTAACTATTCTGAAAAAAAAATTCTATTCCAAAATAGTTATTATGGAAATGTATATGTGTTCAGGAATAATTATTCCAAAATAAGATTTTTTCTATTACAAAATAATTATTCCAAAAAGAGTTTTTTATTTCAGAATAATTATTTTAAAATATATATACATTTTTGGAATAGTTATTCTAAACTAATTTTTTTCCTATTTCGAAATAACCAATATGAGAAGCTTAGTGATGGTGCTTTCGAGTTTTAGTGAGGAGGGTGCAAAGGCTTCATAATGTACACAAGAAGGAGGGTGAAGGAGGGCTTCGCAAGGCTGCCTTCATGCTTTTGGAGTTTGGGCGAATAAGATGGGTGAAGAAGCCAGTATTATATTTTCAGAAAAACTTAAAATTTTTCTTGCACGAAACGACACCTAAAGAATGATAATTACTCTTTTTGGACTAAAATATAAGCAAAATAATATAACTTTAGAAAGTTGATTAATGTGACTTAATTCTACTAAACATATTTTATTTTTCTTAAAGTGACATTCATTCATTAGAATTTAATATCGAAAATAAAAAAAAATAGAAATAGGATCAAAATTATTTAAAGGGTGTTTTTAGGATAGTTTTGTTAAATAGGATAAAATAGTTACATTTTGTTATATTTAAATTTATTTTTTTGTTTATAATTCAGTAAAAAGAGAATAATTAGGTAGAGAAAAAAAAAATAAAATTATTACAAATTATCATTGATTTGATGCATCAGAAATATAAGAAGAAGAAAAAATTAACCGTTTATGAGATAATAAGATCTTATTGCATCAGAAAACAGATGAAAAAAAATATACTTCTTAATTTTAATTTCAAATTTTATTTTGATTTAATTATAAGTCCAAAAGATTTATATATCGATTATTTCAAACCACCTTTCCTTTTTTTATACTAGTTTTTTTAACTACTTATTTATCTCTTTCAATTTACAATTTTCATCTTTATTTTTAAAAGAAATTTCAATAATAAAAAATGACATTTATTTATCGTAAATTAAAAATATAGTTTATATATTAAAAATTCATTCATAATAAAGTTTAGTTATATAAAAATATTTATTTATCCTATATATATATATATATAAAGGATACAATAGATAATATATATTAAAATTGTTTTAAAAGTTTAAAGAAATGAACTCAAAATTTCTTAATAAATTACTTTTTACCCATTTAAAAATATTTTTTTTAATATAATCAAGAAGTATAATTTTCTTCCGAAAAGATCGATTTATTTTTTGGAATATAATTATCACTTTATGTTCAAATAAGAGATCAAACTCAATATTGATTAAGAAATTCAAGTATTAAACTAGTAAATTTTAATTTTTAAAACATAGAAAAACGTCCTTTATAAATCAGAAAGATTTTGATAGGAAATAATAATACAAAATTGCATTTAAAAAAAAAAACTAAAAGGAGAAAAATAAAATAATAAAAATCAAAGAGAGGGAAAGAGAATACTATTACTAAAGAGACAGTTTTGAATCTCTCACACTTGATTGCATCATTCTCCGACCTCTTTCCTATGGCTGGGTATGTATTTTCCTTCTCTGCTTCACTTTCAAACATCATCGAACAAGAACACAGTTGTCTTGTGCTTCTCTTTCTATATTGCAAATGGGCACTTTGCTACTTTCATTAAAAATCACACCTTTTTGGGGATTTCGGTTGAGTTTTTCTGAGTTGGCTTTTTTCCCGCTCTGTTCATTGTTCTATTAGCGAGAACTAAATAGAAGATCACCCTAAGCGATTGAAAGTTTAGATTTTTGTTTACTCTATTCTTCACATTTTTTCTGATGATGCGTTTAGTAGTGGAATGCCCCTTCTTTAGTTTAGTGTTACCTGAGTTTTGATTATGCTAGTGGTTTGGCTTTGCTTAATTTTTACAGTAAAATAGCTTTTCAGGATAATTTTCTCTGTGATCAATCATGTTGTCAATAGCAAGGTTTTAAAAAATGGTCCACGACCGCAATTTTGGCTGAATGTCAAGGTTTTTGGAGTATCCGCAAGTGCGATTGTGGTCACATCGGTCGCATTTGTCTGTAATTTCCCGTAATATCAAGGTTTGTGATGAAACCACGACCGCAAGGCTGCAATTTAAAACCTTGATCATAAGTTTATCATAAAGTTAGTCATAACTTGTTAAAAATTTCAAAGTTTACTTAGTTGACCTAGGTAGTTCCAGTCAAATAATAAAGAAATTATTCTGATGTGCCTCTTAGATTGTATGTCTTCCTGAGATTCTAAGCCATCTTTGTACTAAGTTTAGAGGGTCAAGTGTTTTTCCTTTGTTTGAATTAGTCTTTCATTAATTCCATCACTTGTACTTGTGACTTCATTTTTTTATTTGTTCTTTCTTGATATGCATTATCCTTTGGAAGCTCAAGCTACAGGACTCTTTGTTATTTGATCTTAGTTTTGGATCATTTGATTATTATGATTTATGTTCTGAAGTGCTGCATGGTCTCAGACTGTTAAAATTGTGTTTCTACTTGTATATGCAGACCATCGTGGTTGGTGGACAAAAGTAGAATTGCAACCAAAATAAAGAGTGCCTCTGGAACATGTGGTAAAGTTATATGGAAAAGCAATCCTTCCAGAGCTTGCCCAAGCTGTCACCATGTTATTGACAACAGTGATGTATGTGTATCTTTTTAATCTAGCCTTTTTGTTTCAGAGTACATTTCACAGGAACATTTTTCTTCATAGATATAGATATTGCAATTGTGCATGTAAGGTTTATTTCATGTAAAATGTTTGTCCTCAGCCTCCTTCACCTCTAGTTTTGTGCTTGTGTGTTTGTTTACTTTTCAATTCATTATTACATTTTATCATAATTATGCTAGTCTTGATATTATTTTTGGTTCTTTGCTTAGTTTTGACAGTGATCTTCTATGAGAGTGATTGTACATGAAAAAGAAAATGTTTTTCAGTTATGCCTTAGTTAGAGCTACTATAAACTTAAAAGAAAAAAAAATGAGGGAAATAATTTATCCTAACTGGATCAAATGTAAAGTAATAATGAGAAAGCATTTAAATATTTACATTTAGGAAAGAACTTGTTACTTTTCTTTATGTTTGTCTCTACACTATAGGAGATAGTCTCATCATGTTGTACTTGGATGCTAGTTTGTAATCATATGGAAAAGTCAGTCTAACCTTAGGTTAAGGCTAGCTATGACTTTTTTTGGCTTAACTACCACTTAAGAATTGACAAGAGATGAATAACTTACTTTTTACTTTTGAATATATAAGTTATGTGGCTGCTGCTATTCTCAACTACATATAGTATGTGTTTGGATTCATGTTGGATCTTCTAAAATCACATTGGAACACTAGCTAACCAGATTGTAAATAAATGTTCATATGTTTGGTCCTGTATTGAGGAATTGATTTGAAGCAACTACAAGTAGCTTTTGCTTTGGATAAAAAAAATTATCGGTAGGTTTTACTACTAATTTGCTTTTAGGATAAAAACATCTAAACATAAATCATTTCACTTCAAAATCAATCACTTCACTTCAAAATCAATTTTGCAAACACTTGCTCAACACACGCACAAATATATTTTTCTTTGAAGTATAATTGCTTTATAAGATATTGAAAATATTCAGTTTCAGATTATGTAGCACCAAGTAGTTCATTACTAATATTCATATCATGTGTACATGAATTTTCAACTACACTGGAGAAGTAACAAGGTCTTGTGTGTTAGTAATATGTTATTAAACTTCTGGAGAAGGAAACCATCAGTTTCTTACTTGGTCTCCCGATCTTTATCCACAAATTTGACACAAGACACCAACTAGAGGGCTACAGGCATTATTCAAGTACCATTTTCATGATCTCAAATGTTTGTTACTTGAGTGACTGCTTTTCTTATTTTTAACTATGCTACTTGCCATACTTCTGGAGTCACAGAAAAAAAAAAAAAAAAAACTATTTCATACCCCATTGCCTAGAGGTTTCACGCTATGCGCAATTAAGGGAGAGAGATATTATACGCAGTCTTACCCTAGCATATGGAAAGAGGTTGTTTCCGAATTCGAACCCATCACCAAGTCACCAAGGCTGTTTCTGGAGTCACAGAAATGTGTCCTAAAAGTTTATTAGCATTATTGAGTTTGTTTAAACATATCTAAGTTCAAAACTTCATTAATTTTGTCCGTAACCGTAAGTATTACATTTATAGTTGTAGGTGTTCTCTTACATTTGAAACTTCATGCTGTTAGGTAGCACAAGAATGGCCTGGACTACCTATAGGTGTTAAATTTGATCCATCTGATCAAGAGATAATATGGCACTTGCTTGCAAAAGTTGGTGCTGGAAATTCAAAACCCCACCCTTTCATTGATGAATTTATTACTACTCTTGAAGTGGATGAGGGGATTTGTTATACTCATCCTCAACATTTACCAGGTGGATAGCATGAGTTTTATTCAAATCTTAATACTGGATTATTTTTCAATCAATGTAAATAGTTATATGATTATAAAATTTAGGTGTCAAGCAAGATGGAAGTTCTTCTCACTTTTTCCATCGAGCAATCAAGGCGTATAATACTGGCAGTCGAAAGCGTCGAAAGATATGTGGTCAGGATTTTGGTGATGTCCGCTGGCACAAGACTGGAAGGACTAAACCTGTCATCTTGAATGGGGTCCAGAAAGGCTGTAAAAAGATTATGGTCCTGTATATAAGCCCAGTGAGAGGAGGAAAATCTGAGAAAACTAATTGGGTTATGCATCAATATCATCTAGGAACAGAAGAGGATGAAAAGGATGGAGAGTATGTCATCTCTAAAGTGTTTTACCAGCAGCAGCAAGTCAAATTTGATGAAAAAGATGACCAAGATATTCCTGAAATCACTGAAGCAACTACAGTTAAAGTGGATCCAGTCACTCCTAAATCTGTGACTCCTGAACCTCCTCGTATTGAAAAGCGATGTTCAAATCTAGACCTAGGACAAGAATCACATCACATTCCTCAGGTAAAACCTCAATCTGTATTTTCTTAGCAAATGTAATTTTTTTTTATCATATGCCACAGACATTTTCTTCTTGCGTGTTTTACTTTGTTTTAGGAAGGGAATGTATCACATAATGAGAATGTAACTGGTCTTTTGCAATCATATTTTGGACCCCTTTTTTCTTCACTCAATCATTTTAAGCATTTATTCTGGATTTAATCTTTGGCATGTCTTTTGCTAAGATGTCAAAATCAAAATGAAAGCTGCTATTAATCTAATATGAAAGGTCTATTTGTGGTTTTATTTCTATGCCAACAAATATCCAATTTGCTCCGGTAATAATGAATTAGGCTAATTTGATTAAAGGATGTGCTATGATCTGACTTTTTTGAGAGTAGATATTTATTTCATGTGGTTTTGCTCCCAATAGATGCATGCTTAATTGTTGCCCCTTCTCTAAAACAATTTCATACACTTATAATCGTTCTTGGTTATTAATAGTTTAATACTGAAATTCCAGCTGACCCCTTTGCTAAGATTCTTGATGTCATTTCTTTAAGACCTGAATGCCAGTGATTTGAAAATTTTGTGAGACTAATTTTGATAGCTGCCACTTGTGGGAAATGTGAAAAATAGCACCTACAGAAGTTGATAATTCTTGTTCTTCTGTTTTGGTCTTCTGCACTATAATTATTCCAAAGCATCCTCAGACGGATTATTTAGATGACCTTCAGGCTGTTTGTGAAGATATTGCAAAAGATGATCTATTGATAGTAGAAACTCAAAATAATGAAGCGATAGATATTATAGAAAACAATGCTGAGGAAGACTCAAAATGGTGGGATAGTGAGTCACAGAATCTGTTGAGCTCACAACAACTTGTCGAAGCATTGTTCTTGTGTGATGATCTCCTTCAAAGCCAATCTCCCAAGAGGGATGAGGAAAATGAACACAAGAAACGACCCAGTCTTTCTGTTTATGCTGATCTAGGACCAGAGCATCTGAAGAAAGATATCGAAGAGTGTCAAAATCTTGTCCTTGACCCTGCAAATGTAGTGCCTGAGACTCCACCTTCAGAATTTCGACTAAGTCAGCTGGTATATTCATGTTGTCAATGATTTAGCATTACATTGAATTCATTTTAGTTGTCACTACTACCTAATTTTCTTCATTGGTAATACATTTTTTTTGTTTCTGTAGGATTTCGGTTCACAGGATAGCTTTGTTTCCTGGTGTGCCAACAAAGCAATCGACTAAATATGGTTCTTCACCTCAGATGAGAAGTAAAGTTTTTTGTAATATTTTTTTGATAGAACTTCTCAGTTTAGGATCAGGGCTAAATTGAACTGTTACTTTGCTTGATTACTTGGGATGTAATAGAAGACAGTGAACTTGTGTTTTGATACTTTGACTAACCATGCTAAACCATCCTTACTTTTGGTTTTGGTGAAATTATAGTATGTCCCTTCCAGGTTCTCAGATCTAGGATGTGGACCTGACTTGCCCACATATATGCAGACACATGTTTCTCGGTCTGAAAGTGAAAGATACACTTGTTTATTACTGTTTTTAAAACCTTTGAAGTATAATGTCCCTATAGTCAAATGCATTGTCTACCATTAAACACTTAAAAAAAAAAATGTGTTGTACTGGTGCCAGATTCATGAACATTAAGACTGTTACAGTTTATTCCAGGTTGTGTTGGCTTGTAACTTGTGAGAGCTACCCGCGAGCATGCTTTCATTTTCAGGGTTAGCATTAATGCCTTTTGGGGTGGAGAGTGCCCCGCAAGAGCAGAGACCAAACCCTTTTTAATCATTCTTTAAAAATTGGCCAAGGCTTGTCATAAAGTGATAATAAAAGTACTAAGGTATAGTGCTGGCTTTGCTATTATGAAAAAATAAACAATGACCTAAACATCCTGGCTAATCTTCCCATTTGTATTTTTTTTTTTTTTACTTTGACCCAAGAAAAATTAAAATAAATCGAATAATGTGTATTTAATAAGAACATAGTGTATGGCATGCTATTAAAGTTTGTTTCTACTCTCTATTGGCATCATGTTACTAGTTTTGGAGGTAAGAACAGCTGTATTTTCATGATGTATAATAATATATCATGCAATTATGAGTTGATCACCTTATCTTCTTGCCTTGCCTTTGTCTTGATTTATCTCCAATGCAATTGTAAATCTAGAAACATTTGAAAACCCTTCCCCCCAGCTTTGGATTCCTTCATCTTAATGTGTCATTCTACGAGAGACAGACACTATATATGATTCCTTTGCGGTCTTTGTATAAGAAAATTGTGGGTCATCTAACATGAGACAATCCAAATCATAATGAAATTATGTTTCTCATTCCAGTGCAATCTTTCACGAGGCAACATAAACCGGCTATGGTCAGTTCGTAGTGTTCTAAATATCTGGCTATTGGACCAAAGACAATGCTAGCTGTGATGTTATTCACAGACAAACGATCTGGCTTAGACAATGACCAGCTACAAAATTAAACTTGTTTTTGGTTCAGTTCATTTTGGAAGATAAGTCAATCCAATCATATTACTTTCTTTGGAGTTTATGGTGCAAAAATACTTTTTCTTCCCATATTGCACAACAGCTCTAACGTCCGAATTATGTGCTTGTTGGATAAAAGGAACAGCAATGCGTTAGTTATATATATATATATATAATGACTTTGTCACCAATTGCAAACATTGCATCATATATGTTGGCTATGACCTATGGAATTATAAATCTTGGTCTTGATGTGAACATTAAGGTGGATTTTGCTATCGATCCCGAACATTTGGAAGAAAATATTACAAGACCAATATTTTATATCAACTTCTAAAGCAATGTATCAAGATTCTAATAAATTTCCTTCAAGTAATCACATACTAATCATGATTCTTGGGTATTTTATTGTTATTGTGTCTGGCAATAGTTGCAGGGAATGTCATTCCGTTAGGGGTCAGACTCATCAACACCATGCAAAATTGTTGGTGTCTTCTTTAACAGCATCTTATCTAATTTATGTTGACGAATTAACCGAGAACACGTATATTCTAAACTTGTAAGACAACACTTTTTGTTACTCATTTGTTTTCTCCCTCCCTGCTTTCAGGGGAAACAATGAATTGAATGAAGCACGGGTTTTTAATCTAAAGACACTTTTATTTGGGATGCATATTTGAAAATCAGGTGTAAAAATATGTTTAAGATAAAAGTATTTTTATAAAAAGATCAAGATTTTTGTTTTTATTTTATTCGTTAGATTGCATTAGAATGTACGTCACAATAGCTTTAATTGTAAACCAAATATACATGTAGTCATTAATATATTAATTTATATATTGACAAAATGAGTGCAACATTCATTCACTTGTGGAATGATGCTAAAGGTTGGTTATAAAAGGGATAAGAAAGAAATATAAAATGAGTAGAGGGGGATGTATAAAAAAATGGAAACGAAACGAGAGGGGACCAAGACAAGGTATGACTGGAAAAGAATCAAAAGGACGTGGTGGGGCTTCAGGATAAGGGAGGCGCACGTGGGTGCCCTAAGCCTGCAATTTGACCACACCATTCTCTCTCACCGGTCTATGTCATCCACAGACACAACACAACACAACATTTTGATTCATATCATATTAGTTAGTTTTCATTGTTTCTCATTGTGTTCTTCAAGTTAATATAAACAATATATTTTTTGTATTCATGATGTAAGTTTTTTATACTCATGTTTTTATCTGCATTGCGAATAATATTAATATTTGGATTGAGATAAAATAGGAGACAGAGAAAAGGGGTAGATTTTTAAGCTGTTTAAGTTAAAAGTAAGAATTGAGCTCTCTCTTTACTTATTTGATCGGCTAAAAAGGAAAGCATAAATAGAATAATATAAGTAGGGTGTGTTTGAGTAAAGAACTTAATTAAGTGTATTACGTACATACATGTTTGTTCTATAATTACTTATGGATAAGTTGTTTTCATAAATGAATATGAAATAGGGTTAGTTGTTTTTATAAAAACTATAATATGTTTTCATTAAGTTGTGTTTACTGATGTTCAAAATAATTTATGATCGTATCACATGCTATTTTCATTTATTATAAGTGTTTCTACCTCTAGTTTATTGTATCATTAGGCTTGTCATATTTGAGACATTGTCTTTTTTTACTTACATGAGTCTTTATGATTTTGTCTTTAAAAGGTATTCTGATGGGTTAATTAAGAGAGGGAGAGGTTTATAATTTATCATTAACCTTGATTCCTAAGTTGTGTGAGACATTTTTTTTTTTTGAACTAGCATAGTAGTTCTTATCAAAGTTAAGAGATTAGAAGGCCTTTATGTCTCGTGTGTGTGGCTTGGGTCTTTTACTCGATGTCAATGTTCTGATCTCAATTTTATTCCATTGATAGACACACGACCTTTGAAATATTAAGTGTCTTTTAAGGACATAATTCGTGATATAATTGGATTGGCACATGACCTTCGGATGTGATAACCTTAATAATACAACAAATTTAAGGTCAGAACATTAATGTCAGAAAAAAGAACTAGGTCACACACTTACAAGGTCATTTATCCCCTTGGCCTCAACAAGGAAAATTATTTCAGTATACAGAAAATCTTAAGTCACTTAAGAATCAAAACTAAGGGTTATTTTGAAATATTATTCTCTCTTCACCTCTAGAGTGTTTTCTAAGGACAAAACCATAAGATCCATGTGAGCTAAGGTGAACAAATCTTTAAATGCAAGGAGTCTAACAATGCAACAAATTCGAAATAAAAAAAAATAAAAATTATCCTTCACCCTGGACGACGACATTCAATCTATTACAATTTAATTTTTTATATTGTAGTTTGAGCCTACAATATTAGATTAAGTTCATTTCTTTGAGTCAAAACCCTTTGTCCTAAATTAATATTCCTAATTTCTTTAATAATATCTAATTTAATTAAACAATAAGACTAAATAATTTACTTAAAATTTTCACCACTAAATTCACCTAGTAGATTTTAATAAACATATTTCATGTATCCTTAAAAAATAAAACTTAATAAAAAAGTTATCTATAATATCCAAAAAAATGAATCGTATCATGATAAAGCAAATTAAATAGAATCATTTTTTTCTAGAAATATAATATATTCAAAATTATTTTTTATTTCAATCTTTCAAAGTTATGAATATCATATATTTTTAAATTTTAATAGGAAAAACTAAATTACTGTTTTTTGTCAAATATAGTGATTAAAAATAACTAAGAGTTAAAATAAAACATAATATTTTATAAACTAAATATATATCATAATAGTAAAAAGCAATATAATTAAAATCAGTTCTTCAAGTGTCATGTGTGCATTCATTCATGTCTGGATCTAATAAAACCCACTGAACTACGTTTATTTACGATGTTACCCTAATTGTACACCGACAAAAGCCTGCATCACTATCATTATTTTGTTTAAGTAATAAATCGACAATTTAGTTTTTAAATCATTTTTCATTATTAGTTTAATATTTAAATTTAATCACTGTATAAGTCAGTCCGTACATTAGTGAATTGTATCTAACTCAATCTTTTTTACATTTCAATTTTTAAAAATGACAGTTGATTTTTTTTTTTAGTAGAGTGCCAATTGATACGAGTTCTATATATTCAACAACTATTTTTTTTATAAAATTAAATTTATAAAGCTATACCACAAGGGAAAAATAATTTTGCAAATTAAATTTCTAATTCAATTATCGATACCCTTGGAG
Source organism: Glycine tomentella (assembly GCA_007407185.1). Classification (NCBI taxonomy): domain Eukaryota; kingdom Viridiplantae; phylum Streptophyta; class Magnoliopsida; order Fabales; family Fabaceae; genus Glycine; species Glycine tomentella. The sequence goes on from PYAF01005972.1 coordinate 2,526,465, forward strand.
CCAATTTATTTACATAGACTTTTATTTGGTGGAAAGTTTTTTTTAACACAATCATCTGAATATACAGTGATAAATTTATGCAAGAATATAAAAGTCCTTTCACTTTCGGGCTCTCTATTTATTTGAGACCTATTTTTTTAGAACTATATTAACCCTTATTTCTTTATAACATAATTTTTGGATACTAATACTTTTATATAGCTTCAATAGTTCACATCATACACTTTTATTGATATGTATTCATTCATTTATCTTTTGAGTTGATAAATCCTTTTAATTTCTTTTGGTCAGTATTGATCATCCTTAACCTGACAGAAGAATTAGGGGCATTATTTACAGATGTAGGCCCATTCATCTGGACACGTGGCACACTTGAAAGTGGGCTGGAAGCCAATAATTCAGTAAGGCCCACCACACTTAAAGATTTGACCATAAACTCAAGCTTTTTGGTGCTTGGTTTAGCTAAAACTGCGGTGTCTAGTAGTGTTTTAAACACTTTTTTCTGACACAAAAAAAAAAAAAGAAAAAGAAAATAAGAACACTTCTTTTTCTTTTTTACCTTCTTCCTTCTGGACAAAAAGAAAACACTTCTTTTCATTTAAGACAGAAAAAAAAAAAAAAAAAAACACACTTATTTTTCTTATATTTACAAGTAGACTAAGCTGAATGAATTGAAAACTAATAAATTCCCATTAAAAGACTTTATCTAATGTTGTTAGGTTGAAGACAAGAGAATAATTACATTTCCAATTTCATCAAAATGGGAGAACAAGACGATTAATGTCAACCTTCCTTCTTGTTAGTGCACACCCACCAAAGTTCTTTGTCCTACCTATTAGTTGAACTCAATTCATGTTTCCCAATAGTATCTAACCATCATAAGTGGGTTGCTTTATTTGCTTTTAGAAAGAGGCTAAATCATCAAATACATTAAATAACATGTACATTTCAAGTTGACAAAAAATATTATAAGTAATAAACTTCTTCCTCTAAATATCTAAGAAAATTAAATCTTAAAGATTTAAACACGAAAGTCGAAATTATTTGATAAACTAAAATAATTATGTTTCAATTAATTCATATGTTGATGGATAACATGCATATTAATATGCTAGTTAAATTTGAAATTTTAAAATAAGTCAGGTATACTTTAAAAGCTTGTAATTAAGTAAACTTATAAAACACTTTTAATTAATCTTTGAGTTAAAATTATTTTCGATTAGAAAAAACATTTCTTATCTTCATTAAGATACCGATACCTATTTAAAAAGTCTTAAACAGTTGAAGGATCAAATCACTTGTTTGATTCTCGTCCATAAAATTTCTGAATTTTTTTTATAAGAAAAAAAAAACAAGTTCTTATATACTCAATTAAAAATAATTTACAAATTTAAGAATTAAATTAAAAACTTTTAATATATAAAAAGCTTATTTTCAAATTCTCAAATAATTCAAGAACAAACATATCAATTTAACGTTAAAAAAGAACTCTGTCACTCTGAGTTTAAGCTGCAAACACTTTATAGATGCCGTTCTTTTGGGTAAAAGATAAAAAAAGGTAGATTCCAAAAGCCATCCATATAAAACGTAACAACTATGCTAACACTTTCAATTTTAAAGTCGTCAACACAATCTTCACTTCAAATGATTAACGGGCCTACATCAAGCGCCTAATTATTGATGCCCCTTGTTGTTAACTTAATCTTACACATAAAACATGTTTTTGGTTTCTTAAGCTCTTTTTTTCGTTAATATTTAATTTTGATCCACTAATTATAGTTCGCCAGGTAATCTTAATCAAAACCTTTATCGTAATTTTATATCAAAAAGTCTATATGTCGGGTCTACTTTTTTCTCCTTAAGTGAAAGTTTCATGCTAATGAAGTAAGCAAAAAACAAAAAATGTAGATCTTTGTTTGATCTTTTACATTACATTAAATTATGAGTTTAAAATCTATATATTCACAGAATCATCAGCCTTTATATTTTATGTTTAATTATTTAGTTGAAAGGTAATTCATTCATAAGCCAAAACTTGTGTAGTTGAGTCTAGACTAGTTTTAAGTTTAACAAATTAGATCTTAGCCTTGACACAACTGCTGAAAAATATAAAATTAATGTATCATTTGTACAACTACTGCAGTTCAGTGAAATTGTAGAATGAAGCATTAAAAGAATTCCAATATATAATCAAGATTGTAATTAACTCTTATTTCTCTTGAATATTCCCAGCAATCTAAGAAAACACACCATGTTAGAAGATTCTTTCCCGGTTTCCATATCTGTTGGAAGGTATGTGCTTGAAATTAAGCAACATAAGAACATGGCAAAATAAAGCCTCTTGTCATGAAATTTTTAAGAAAAATCCTGAAGACCACCTGAAATTCAGTTAAGAAAGGGATTTTTGGGGACTAAAACTCCTTAACTAGAACCACTCTTCATATTTACCATCACTGATGAGTATGCTCATAAAAGATCAAAATACCGCATCTATGCTTAAGATACAAATTTTGTTCTAGATTCCGAATATGCACAAGCTGTTAACGAAGTAACTTATTTATATACTTTATTTTTTTAAAATGTATTTCCCCATGAATCTAACCGGTGGTTAGAGAGGGAGGGAAGAGGAGAGATGAAAAACAAAATAAGAAGCATGCAATCAATTACCTTGGAGGACATGAGCATGATCCAAATCAACCAGTAACAGCAAAGAAAGAAAAGAAAGGATAAAAGGAAAGCTAAAGAATAAATTAAATAGAATGAATAGGGAAATAGACTTTGAATATATGATAAAAATTGGAATTGTTATAAATAATTCACTGTTATTTCTGATGTACATAAAGCCAAGCCATATATGTATTTATAAGGCCAGCAATCCATACAAAAAATTGTTGCATCTCTCCCACAATAAACCAGCGGTCAGCTATATACACTCCACCATATGAATCAAAGGAAGGAAGAAGAAAAGAATAAACCAAAGGAAGGGAAGATAGCCAAATCTTGTTCCATAGTCATGGAATCAAGCTTTGGATTTCAACTTTGAAGGCCTCAACTAGTACTACTAGCTAGTCATGCCAGCAGAGGAGCATGACCACACACCTTCTTATTATGTAAAGCTTTGCCCTTTGCTCCCTAAGGGCTCCTCCAAGCCCTCTGCTTGAAAGCCTTCTCTTTGAGCCTCCCATGCTAGGACTACCCATCTTCATTTTTCAAGAGTTAGTAATTATTGGTTTTCTTATCTTCTTTTTTTAAGCTTTGTTGTGCTTAAGCTTGAAGCTTTGAATTGAAGTTGTGTTGTGAGTGAGTTTGTTTAGTGAGGTATTGGGGGGTTCTTATAGAAGTTGAAGAGTTGGGGTCCTATCTCACATTGGTCTAGTAAAGAGGCACCGATGGGGCATGAAAGGGCGTGCAGTGCCTCCAAACCCACCAGACAAACAGCAATTGGGCCCCACCCCTCACCATTTGGGAATCCTTACCCTAATAACCGGGAATTGATAAAAAAAAAAAAAAAAAAAAAAGAAGCCACAAACAATTCAGCTAGGCCTCTCTTTCTTGCATTGCTATGTCACACTCTATAATCCTATGTGTAGGCACCACCCACCAACATAATGGGGTCTCCCACTTCAAAACTATGTGGTAGCATTTTATCTTAGTTTATAAGCTGCCCTTAATATGTACATGATAGAAGAGTTTATGGTTGCCCATCAGGACAAAACTCAACAAGCCTTCTTTTGTTCTTCTTCTATCTTCTATCTTTTGTTGGATCCACATTATCAGGGAACTGACTGATGGATAGGGGGGGTTGGGTAAGGGTTTGTTGAATCCCACATAAAGAGTTCATAACAACAACCATTAGAAAGGTTTTAGATTAGATCATAATGGACTATCTTATTACTACCTTGACTTGATCTAAAAAAGGTGCACATAATTAGGGCCCCAGCTATCGTTTTCAACATCAAAGTTTACATTTCCACGGGTAAAAAAATCATGCTTATCCAATGGCACAGAATTTAGAAATAATTGAACCCCTTGGGTGATCACTCAAGAAACAGAAACTGGTGAACCTAACCTCATCCTAACGAATAGCATAATTAGTTTGGCTTTTTATGAATTTTGAGTTTGGGTCATATTCAATTCCACAAAATCAGCTTCTACGGTGAGACCTTCTAATCAGTTCCAGTCAGGGTGAAATCTTCAACATCTTCCGTTAAGTTAAAGATTAGCCATCTCAAGCGTGTTTGTCAAAATCAATTTAATTTTTTTTATATTGAAGGCAAAGCAATACAAAATACTTCTAATTTTTAGTTGTCACCGTGATTTTAGATTCCTTACCACCAATTGAAAGTTGAAACTCACTAGAAAACTTCAATTTCACTGGTTTGAAGTAAAGGTTTATTAATAAATTATAAATTATAATAATACGGATGAAGACATGCTCGATAGATGGTTTTGGAACCAAAATATAAAAATCAGTTAGTTAGAAGATTTAAAAAATTGGCCTCTCTGTTAATCACATACACTAGTTTAATTATTTGGCCTCTCTTAGGAATTATTAGATAGGAGATTTTGTTGAGCTTTGTTTAAAATGTGTAGGCAAAAGCTGCATGATGGATATCCAATCCAACTGAATATCAGAATATGTTACAGGGCTTTGACAGCTTTGGAGGAGACAGCAAGAATATAGAAGCAGTAATGAGATATTTGCATGAGCAATGGATTTGAATCACAAGATTCGTACACATGATGATAGGGCAGAAATTTTCTGCCCCTTCACACTGTATTTTTGTTTCTCCTTACAGGAAATCCAAAATAAATACTAGTTGGTATCTCTTGCCGACTTGCCCCCATAAAGGATATAAAATAAGTTAAAGTAGCTTTTGCATAGGCATGGAATTTTTTTGTTAATGTAATGAATCAAAAGGAAGAAAAGTTATTTCTTCTAATGCAGCATCATAGAGGCCAAACAAAAATAGCCAAGGACGTAAGTTTCAAGCTTTTGACTAAGATTCTATAAGAGGGGACACGAGATTTTATTTAAGTGTGATTAAAAACAAGTTAAGTGAATGACTAAATTATTAAACTATGATAATCCACTTGCTCTACCTCGTGCTCTCCCCAAACCACTTAAGATGCCAACCAGTGGCAAATTATATTTTTAGGTAGTATCAAATTTTATTTTTAATTAGTGTTAAATTATTTTTAATTCTAATTAATTATATAAATATATGTAGTTATTAAAAAAAATTAATTTTTAAATAATGTCATGATCATTGTGGATTTGATCATGACTCCGCCAACGATGCCAACCTTTTTCCAACTATTTATTCTAGTAATAATTCTGTTATTTTTTATTCTTTCTTTTCTTTAATTTTATCTCATTATATATGTAAGGGTAAGATTATTTATAATATTTCTCCTTCACCTTACCTGTGCATGGTATGGAACCTCCAAATAATAGGATAAGTAGGTTTTTTTAATTTTTTTTTCTTTTCTTCAGTTTTCATGCAATTTTAAGCACTTGATATTGAATTATTCGCTTGTCAGGAATTTGTTGCTTCTACCAGCTTCTTCTGTCCTCAACTCCTGTCCTGAGTACTCAATCCGTTTCATCGAGCAAGCGTGGGTTTAGATTATTTTTTCCAGTTTCATACCTTTTTATCTAGATAAACTTTATATTTATCTTAGGTATTAATAAAGTTAATTGTATTATAACTTATCTGTACTTATTTAACATTTATGCCTAGCATTTTTTAAGTTATAGGATGTATTGATTTTGAAATTAGAACTAATGGTTATATTATTTAGTTTAAAATATTTATCGTGTAAAAAACGGGGCGTGGAAAGTTCATGTTTTATGTTTTTTTCTTGCACGAGTGCACGACCTACTTATGAAAAAGTTTGGTTTAATTGCGTTTACTTCTATATATTCAAACTTTCAAAATTTTGTCTACCATCTTCTTTGCAAATTTGATCCTGTTACTTTAATTGTCTAATTTTGGTCTATCTATATATTGATTTAATACCCAAAATTAAAAGAAAATGTTGATGTGATAACGCAATAGATGTGTTGACATAGTGCTATGTTAATATTTTATTAAATATCTGATGTTAAGTTAAGGGATGAATCAAAATTGTATACTTAAAATAATGAGGGATTAAATTTTAGGAAAAAATAGGAAATAAAATCCACAAAATTAAAAAAGTAGGAAACCAAAGTGCACCCAAAAAAATTGTTTAAAGAGAGTTAGAATCCATTCTGATTCTACTAATCTTTTGGTTTAATAGCACTTTGTATTCTCCTTGTATAGTTAATTTACAATTTTGATCATCTTGATTTTAGTTCATTTGTTAACTTGTCATCTAATATTCAAATGAGATGTTGACAAAGAGTTGAAACACTAACATGACCAATACACGTGAACTTTAATTTTACCATCTTACAAACACCACAAGCTTCAAGCTTCATGTGTATCAGTTATGTTAGTACACACCGCCACAGTAACATCTTTGTTAAGTATTGGATGGCAAATTATCATGTGAATTAAAATCATGCAATTTTAGAAATATGGGACCGAGAAAAAAAAATGAAAATAGGAGAATAAAAATCATAAATTGATCATGTTAGGAATACTAAAGTGTAAATAAGTCCAATCTTTATTTATTGAAATAGATTATTATCTAGTTATTAAAAAAAAATCTGTAATTAACACAAAAAAGTCACTTGGTCATAATAGTTTTGACTCCTCTAACATAAGAAATGATAAAATAGGTAAGACTATCTATGATCAATTTCTAAACATATCCATAATGTACTCATAATAATATTAGCGATTGATTTTCTTACTAACAACCGTGATTACTTATTTTAGTACTTTATAAAAAATTTCTCACTTTAGAAGAAGTGGATCCCAATACATCTAATTGCCAAGTTTATCTAATTATAATATTGAGTAGCTCAATTTCCTTTTCTTTTTATTCCCTATTTACAGAAAACAGAAATGAATGTCCTATATATTGTGACAACTCATTATACAGAGATGATTTATCAAACTTTTTATGAGAAAGTAGGTATATGTATGATCTGATCATGTTTCTTCCTCTCTCGCGTTATGAGCATAACTACAGAGTTTACTTATCACTTGTTCCAGATAATAAACTACTATTTTATTCCCGCATTAATTTTGCTTCATATTTCAATTTAGTCTTTAAATTTTAGAATAATTTGTTCTTTCTTTTCTCAGTCATGTTGATCTGATACAAAATTCCTCTTTATATTGAAGTTTCGCACAAATCTCCGTTAACACTATACAGAAACTTTATCTGATCCTATCTCAGAGACTTGTAGATCTTCATGTCATATCACAAATTTCGTATGTTCATCGGCAGAAGTCTAAGTAGAAACAAAATATATAATTTTAGCAAACTATAATTGACAGAGGGGCTCATAATCCTCTTAATTTTATTTGCATCAATTCAATTCTTGTATTTCACCACCAGGTATAAGGTCTTCACTTTCATCAAGAGTTAACAAAGCAAACTTTTTTTGTCTATTTTTTTCCTCTGACATATAATAAACTTAAGCAACTTTCCATGCACAAAATTGTTGAGATTCAATGAGCATCACTTTGCTTAAACGTCATTAGGAATCCAAACCAAATTGTGTTAGTTTAATTTAATTGGAACTGAGACCATTGAAGTAACCTTACTTGCATATTGAATAGTGACCCATTCTAGGTAACTTCAGCTTTTAAGAAAAATGATTATTTGAAAACATTTAAATGTGCATATTGGACCCTCATAATGGAAATATAAAACTTTGAAATCCTATTTATTATATTCATTTGAGCCATCGGTGCACTATTTGTTAATTGAAAGCGTGAGACAAAAAGTGAAACCGTGGGAAATTAACAGCATTAGAGACAGAGGTGGTAACATTAATGTCTGAAATGCTCTGTGATCAAAGTGGTCCAACCACAGTATATATTGAAACTTAAAAAAGAATTGGTCTGTTGTACTGCACAAAGGAGGTCAGAGTTACATGTGAAGTTCTCGTGATTCACAATACCATTGCCTGCGGTATAATCAACATATATAGTAATTTAATAGTCACATGTACTTTCAGAACCTTTAAGCCTCAACCCCATTTCCATTCCTCTTCTTTCATGCTTGTTTCGTACGGCACAAACTCACCACATGTTTCTTCAGTACAACAACTGTGAAGGATTTTCGTTTTGATCAATTTTGATTTGGTTAGGGAGTTTCTGCTGTCCTCTTTTATCAGCATATCACAAACGGGAATGTAATTTTCTTTACACAAAGCTTCTTTTAGAGTAATGATAAATGATAAATGTACACCCCAACATGAGGTGGACTGGGGTGGAAAGAAGAGAAAGATAAGAATAAATAAAAAAAGTACTAAATGTGATAAGTAGTCACTGATACTATATAAAAGGAAGATAAAGATAAGAAGAAAATGGGATGAAAATAAAATAGAAGAATAAATAAGTACAACTATATTAAGTATTTTTCCACCTTTTATGATGACATCAGACATTGGGATTTACTAGTTGAGTAATATAAGTACAGCTTCATTTGTGTACGGACACAATACTATAGCACATTAAGTGTCTGTTGCCAACTGCTAATTTACTATGTGCACAGCAAGGTTCATAGCGGGTTATGTAACAATGACAGATCTATTGACTCTGTTACCAAGATGTATATGCAACTTTAGAATTCAAGCCACAACTAATTCATGAGGATTCTTACACACATATTGAGATTGACAATTTGAGTTTTACTTTAGTTACACATATAATTTAGTTGATCTATTTGCTTTAGCAAAGTTTTGTTTTGGCCATTTATAAATAGCTGTTGTCTCACATCTAGTGATAGGTGTGTTAACTCAACTATTCAGAAAATTTTGAATTCAATTATGTAATGCAATTATTATCCCGTAATTTGAGGAGAAAGTGTACGAGGAGGGACTAAATTATGCAACAATTCAAGATTACTAAAGTGCTCAACTTTTGAAAATCCAGAGTTGGATCATATCTTTAAGTAAAATACTCATCCATTGAAAAATATCTAGAAGTTACCATAATTCACTCAGTCAAGTACAAATGAAATAACTCAAACAAGAAATATAAAAGTGAGGAGAAGTTGCAATGTCTTTTCGTGCCCTCTAAAGTCTAAAGGCAACAATGAGTTTTTATTCATGATGGGATAACAGCTGGCCAAAAGGAACGTAAAAAAAGTGTCATTCAAAGATAATGTCATGTTATTTAGCACGATTTCCATCATTCAACACCTTCTCAACAACATATATTAGAAAAAGCAGGTTTACACGTGCGGTCAAAAGATTCCCCCCTTACATCTCTATCATACTTGGTTTGTTTTTTCTTTTCAAATTAAAAGCCGTTCTATCTCATCAACATAATTAACTTTGATATCCAAAATATAGACAAAGGTCTCACGTGTACAATAATTATTTAGTATTTACAATGCATTCCTCCGTGGGGATCCATCTGCTCCACAAAGACTTTTTTCTGCATTGGTTGAGGTGCACATCCATGGATAGTCTCATTCAAGGTTCTTATATAATTTCTCTCTGAAGTCTAAAAATGTCAGTTGGGGGGCTCAGAAGTAATTTTACTCAAAACAACTAGTTCTTCTTTATCTACATTTTGTGTCTTGGAATCCAGGAATTAATGTGCATTAAAATTCTCAAGAACAGGTTTCCAACTTTTGTCCAAACATAGCCTAAGAACTAAATAGAGCATTTTCTGTGCAATATCATTCTTGTTCTTGGCTCAATTTTCTATAAAATAAAAAGAAAAGAACTTACCACCTAGGTGATAAATGCTGGAAAATATAAGTGATTTCAGAACAAAGAACTTTTGTCTGTGCTTAATCCAGGGAATGCCTACAATAAAAAATGACATAGTAATTCACAAACTCTATGAAACCCCAGCTTGATCAATCATAGAATATACAGGATTGATAAATCACTTTATCCAGAAATGCAGCATAATTAAAAGTATTCTAGGGCAACCCCGAATTAATCTACCAAAGTGTAAATATTATTGCCTGTATAAGAATGTTGGAGAAGACTAAGTAACTCTAGTCTCTAGTTTAGTTTCTGTTTGTTAGTTACCCAGACTTAAGTATCTGTATAGAATTCATTGGAAGTTAGCATGACTACATGTATAAGCTAGGGATAGCTTCACTCCAATTTTTATGGGTAAAACTTTTATATGCAGTCTACTTGTTTAGATGGCCTATTTTACATTACTATTTCATGCAATGTTCATACTTCATTCAATTCAGAAATTGACTGATTAGTTTTGACAACAGGAGAATGAAATTAAGGTTATCATATTTGACACTCAGCATTCTAAGAAATATTATAGCAGCACCAAAGATATTGAATTATTCACAAAAACTTAATTTACTATTGGAGCATGAAACGCCACCACGCAATCCCTGTACCCTAACACCCACAGAAAAAAACGAAAAGATACCCTTAAAAAAAGCCTATTCAGAAAAAACGAATTTTCCGGGGATCGAATTTGGATCGTCAACGTGCCAAGCGGGAATATTTACCACTATACTACAACGACTTTATTGAAATTATAACTCATTATTTAAATCAAATATAAAAATAGTACTGAAAACCCTATTCTGAGAAACAAAAAAGAAAAACGCCGTTGCCGGGGATCGAACCCGGGTCACCCGCGTGACAGGCGGGAATACTTACCACTATACTACAACGACTTTTTTATTCAAATGATTCTTCATCTTTTTAAGATATAATAAAATTTAATAAAAATGAAAATCATGTGATGGTAACAAGTAACCATGTTTAATTGAAAAAAACATCACAAGAACGGATAGAACAAAAAAAAAGCTTAGTATTAATAAAATATTGTTTTTAATGTATTTTTTTTATTATTTATGTGAATCTCACTTTGTATTTGATGAATTTCATATATTTCAATTAATTAATTAAAATAGTGTAGTAGGAAATATACTTTCAGTACTTCCAGTTGAAAAAAATAATAGACATAATACCTTACGGTATTTTGAATTTATAAAGTCTCGTTTTATGTCATCCAGATTTAACAAGTGCTAATTCTTAGTAATAACCAAGAACTATAATAAACTGTTATACTATTTGATGGAATTCGTGAAAAGTTTTTTGACATGTCATCATTCCACTTACCTAAATACACTACTATCATTTTAGCGGATACAGAAAATTGAGTAATAGTGACAAAATAAATATATTGATCATCCAATTACACATTGTCATATATATGATAAATTTATTAATATTTATAATAATTATTTTAAAGCTCATTTAAAATAATTTTGAATTGATTGATAATGTAACAATATTTAATGTATGAAAATTAAACTCAAATAAAAAAATGAAGCTTACTCAAAACTTAATACTTTAATAATGTTAAAATAAATTAATTAAATAAGATCCACGTACTCTCTCATATAGGTTCGTCTATACTGAAATAATATTTTTATCAAACAGCCAAGAAGATCACGTACTTCACTAGGAATAGTAAATTTTCATTGCCAATGCACTCACTAGTCGCAATTGAACTTGGGTTCTGCTTAAAAGCCATGCACATGTTAACATCTTGAGTGTTAGTGTGTTACCCTTTACCATTAAGTGTTATGCACTCAGACAAATGCCTATTGCTTTATTCTGCAAGGCTTTAGCAGAAGTTTCCCTCTTTAAAGTGTAAGAGGAAGAGCTCTTGGCATTGGTTTAGATGTTCAACATTGGAAACCATACTTGTTAGGGAGAAATTTTTCAAGAAGATCTGTCTCAGCTATCAAGAGTGGTACGGTCTCTGCTATCCTCTTTATAGTAAGCATATAGTTGCGGAAATTTTTCATTGACTGTTTTTAATCAACAGATATTTTTATAGACACTGTTTGGGTAAGTTTCTCTAGAAGCACTTCTAAGAGAAATTTACCCAAACAGACCCTATAACATGGACACTGCACAAACAAATTCTAGACTCATACAGGAAAGAACAAATTATAGAATCCCGTTAGTTTTACTCGAAACATAGGCTCATTTCATTTGTGGTTTTAAGACAGGAGATGCCTTATTTATATGACACTTGGACTGGATTAATGTGTAAACCACTACTCTGAAGATCCAGTAATTCCAGATTTTTGGATGAAGCATGACAACTGCATGGCTTCAGGACATGATAAGCACTCCTTACATCAAACCCTCTACTCTAGCAAACTGAACAAGAACTCCAATGGAAAATAAAGGATGAGCTGAACAAGTACCCATCAAAGTTATAAGAATCGACAAACAATTACTAATTCTGAAGAAAAACAAAAGTGACATCCGATGCATAGTCCATACAAAGTCAAAACAAACAATAGAAAAAAGTGCAGAAGAAATTGCTCAATATGAACCTCGAAGCATCACTCCTTGTCAAAACTCAAAACTTAAAGGGCAGAAGCTAAGTCTCCAGTGTGTGGGTGGGCAGTCGCTGAAACTTGAATTTTGAACGAGGTGCTATTCATTTATAATTATAAAATATTTACATGCTTTTCAAAAGTCTTTTGAGACAATTATTTTCGTCATTTCTTTTTAAAACACACATAAGAAAACAGGAAAATATTTCAAAATAAATTGTCAGAATCAACAAAAATAGCATAAGCATAAAAACCAACTTGTGTGTTGACAGCAATGTCAGAAATGCATACATAAGCCAAAATCAAATGAAGCTAGTTTTGCTACTGTACTAACATCTTCCCAGGAAACAAATCTAATCAGTTTTTAGACAGCAAGATAACCTATCAATTATTTCTAGGTGGTATTGAACAGGGTTCAAAAAATTGATCACAACACCACCCACATTCTCCAAATGTATGGTAGCTATTCTCTTCAAACTTGTAGGCCAATAGAAAATATAGCTTCTGGAGATACACCTAGAATAAAGGGTAAAAGAAATAAGAGAAAGAAATCCAAGAATAACACAGAAATAGTTTTAAGGAGGAGAGTCCAGTTCACCATTGTGATCAGCATTGGTTGGTTGGTCTTGGTTGAGGAAATGTCCATTTAGAGCAGCAACAGGGAATTGATGAGATTGTCCTAAACCTGCTCGAAATAGAAGATGCTCAACAGGCTCTGAAGGCTTAGCTCCGACAGAAAGCCAATACCTAAAGAACACAAGGAGAATCAATTGCTATAAAAATAAAAAATAAAAAAAATGGAGATGTCTGTCCTAGTTTCCTATTAAATTCATCAATGCAACCAGAAACATTCGACATCCCAATATTTGAATTAAAGAAATATATGAAAACTTGTAGCTAAACATTTGGAGCTACAGTTACTTTGGTGGGAGCAATAAGATCTATGCATGATGTATTTTAGTATTTCACATTTGTTTCATGGACTCTACAAGAATTAAGACATGTTAACAATCACGGCAAGGGCAAATTATGAAGCATGGTCCTCAAAGTAACAATTTTTTCCCCTCATTGATATACGAGGAAATTACATACTTGACTCTTTCCAGTTTGAGACTCATTCTTTTCTCATCATCCTTGCCTGTTGCAAAAAAATAATTAGTACCAACTCGAACCATCTTTCTCGTTCCTAACTGCTAACAAATACACACTACATTTGCAGCCGCTTTTCCTATTGCATGACTGTATTAAAAACAATGGCTTAATTGTTATTTAGAATCATATAATTTTGTAAATGTTTCCTTTGAACAAGAAGTTAACGAGGATAAGACAATAAATAACCTGCGACGGGATTGTAGAAACCTAAAACTTCAAGTTGCTTGCCATCTCTTGTTGTTTTGCTATCAGTAACAACCACGCGATAGAATGGGTGGTTCCTGCACCCGAGCCTTGCCAATCGAATCTTCACCACCATTTTTTTTACCTTCTGTAATCAAACATTCACCACAATACAATGGGTTTTGGGTGAAGAAGAAGGAACAAAAATGAGATAAGAGTGGGTGGAGGGAAGGATCAGGATAAGGCGATTGCTATTGGCAATTCAAAATTGCTATTGGCATTCCCACGTGGGTGCCTTTTTCTGATGTTCCCAAATTGTCACTTGGCATGAAACAAAACGAAAAAATAAGGGTGAAATAAATCAACAACCAATCATAATTCTATTTCTATCATTATACAAGTGTATAATAGAAACATGTTTTTTATTGTACATTGTAAGTTACCTAATGAAAACGTGTTTTTGTTATGCTATTTTTTTGCCACCCCTATTTCCACAACAAAAACGTGTTTTCCTTATGTACTAGTAATGTACAATGAAAATATGCTTTCATTATTAAATATTTTTTATGATGCATTGTGCGAAACAAAAATATGTTTTCATTGTATATTAGCACAACGAAAACATGTTTCTATTTTGTAAGTTGTGTTGTGAAAAAAAAAACTACAAAACCATGTTTTCAACAATAATAATTACATTATTAAGGAGCACATTAAATGACTTACAATATAATATGCATGGCTTTCAACAATTAATTAGGAAACTTTATATTCCACATTAAATGAAAAAAAAAAACATTAGCTAGAGTTTTACCAAGTGTTAAATGAATACGCATAACGTTTTCTACCTCCTAGCAATTTTCTGCCTTAGTCATTAGCACCTTGCATTTTGCTTTGACATTGTTAAAAATGTGGAATTCACATGATAAGTTGGTTCAAGAAGGAAAGACAACCTCCAATACATTCATTAGAACAAGATCTCTATCAATGACAATCACATAAGACAACACATCTTCCTTTACAAACAAACATTTGACCTTATTTAAAACTCATTTGAAATTGTCCATCTTCTCATATCATAAATAAGAAAATGCAACAAAAAAATCATTTATGTTGAAGTCACACCAACAATCTCTAACAATGGAAGAATATTTATTTGTCTTGTAAGTAGTATCACAAATCAATGCTGTTAGAAATAAATTTAATAGTTTGATGGAATATGGATGAGACGACATTATATCTTTGACAACATCTTGAGTGTCCACTCTTCTGAATCAATATACATATTGATCACATTTTATCAACTTCAATAGATGTTGTACCTTCGTTCTTTGACCCGTTTGTTCACCCCAACATCTTTGTCGTTCATTGTATATGACCTTGATGGTGGTGTCACTTTTCGCATCTTGATCTTTGATTGTTAACAAAATTTGACCATTCTTCACCATGTTTTTGGTCATTTGACTAAGCATAGCTTTTTCTTCACTGCTTAAACAACCAACATACTATTTCCCAACAATGTTTCACTAACTTTGTGATCATGAACACCACAAATAATAAAAAGTTTCCAACCTACCTCTTTAACAAACTTTCATTTTAATTTAAACAGACACCCACATTTTCTGGTTTCTATGCTCTTGCGGACTAACTTATCCTTGTACTGTTTGTAGGTTCCTCCATTCTCACAACCCACTACAATATAGATTTTCCTCCCATTTCTCAACCTATGAATGACAAAATCAAATCCAAGACTCTTCCCTAAATCTCAAACCTAGCGCAACAAATTATCTCAATTTTCAAAAACCTAAAAAATAAAATATTTTTCCTCACTTAAGCAACATACACATACACAAATATAAAATCAATCGCCAACTCATTAGCGTATCTCATTAGTTGTAAAATGATTGGAAAAGTCAGGGTAATCAGGTTAGGGGTCAATGTTCAATACATTGTTAGGAACTTCATGTTGATTTCCCAAACCATCATGATTTGTAAGCATTTTATCTGATTGATCGACAAATATTTCATCTGATTAATTGGGATGGTAAAAATCATTTTGGCTATTATCATACATGTTTCCAAAACCATGAGGCCTTGTAATTTCAACAAAAAAAAATGTATTCCAATCCATGTATTCACTGTAAAGAACCATTCACGAAAAATAAAAAATATGGCACAAAATATTCCAATAGGGAAAATCAATAAAATAATACTAAACGAAATCATGATTCCGTTGTGTGCCTGAAATTTGACACACAACAAAATCATGATTCCGTTGTATGTATGAAAAATTAAAAAAAAATGAAATCATAATTCTATTGTGATTTTTTTTGTGTAAAAAAATTACCTAACAAGAGAGAATAGAAAAGGTAGAGAAGTGATGGAGAAATGAGAGAGAAAGGTAGAAGAGTTGAGGGTGTAGGAAAAAGGAAAAGGGGTAAAATGGTCAAATTGTTATGATTGATAGTGTCAAAAGCAATTTTGGTATTGATATTAGTAATGCCGGGATGTGGATAGCCCTTCTATTATGGGCCCCATGCTTTTCGGGCTCCAGGCTTAGTTAAAGCCTTTCCTTTTACACCCCTTTTTCCTCATTACACTCCTCTTTACAAAATTTGTCCCTATTTTACTTATATTTAGCACAAGCATTATGATTTAAAAAAAAAAAGCCACAAGCATTTATAAATATAATAAAACATTTATCTCACTGGCAATCAATTAAACACTGATAAGTGAAATGGTAAGCAAGCTTAAAACGGTGACAAAGTGGGGAATAACCTATTTCTGATGACACAAGTAGAGTTCAGGTATATATGTAGAAATCTCTGTTGGATTTTCCAGAGAACCAAATACAATCACTTATCTTCTTCAATGAATATTTGTTCCCATTGTTCAGAAGAATCAATGATCAAATCCAATGACAAAAAAGCATGCATCTTTGAAAAGGGGAACACTCCACACTCTCCGGATAACTTCAGCCTAAATTTATATGATTCATATGAACCTTTTAGACAAATAAATCAAAATATAAAATTTCAATAGTTTTAGAACAAGAAAGGCAGGCTATTGATCAGAAACAAGATCTAACAGGCAGTATCAACTAACAAAAGGAACCACAAAAGAAGGCAAAGTTGCCAACAAACCAGTACCATAGTCAAAAAGACCAAATACGCATTGCAACTCAGCTGCTACCTCATAAACAAATACGCATTCCAATTAATTTGGAAGGGAAGAAGAACCCACTGCCACGCGCCACTATGCCTGAAAATAGATCATGCCGTCTATGCAGAAAAAATAAATTATCCAAAAACTATACACACATCAATTTTAAATAAAATTTTGATAATACAATGTTTTAAAATGTTAATTATATGAATCATCTATCAAAACGTCAAATGTTTTTCTTGCATTTAATTAAAATTATCTATAATTAAATCTATACTAAACTTTTTAATATAGGATAAAATCTTGTCTATTTGATAAAAATACATATTTGGTATTTAAAATATAAAAGTGGATAAAATATTTTTAAAAAAGATAAAGATTATTATTATTTATCGATAAGAGCATACGATTGTCCTGTTGCTTAGTATTTAAAACTTTCTATATTTAAATTTGATAAAATTTATCTTATATTTTTCTATTTTTTTTTACGTTAGTTGAATCTCACCTATTAAAAAATTGATAACTGGTTGAAGAAAAGGAATAAAAAAGAAGAAGATAAAACCTCTGTTCCTACTCCTAAGCCACCAGTCTCGGAATGTTGCTGCCCAAGTTGAATGAATAAATTAATATTTGGTTTAGTATCTATAATTATATATTAAGAGAATATGATGTTTTATTGTACACATTTTTATATTTATTTTATTCTTATAATTATATTTATAAATTATTATTTTATTTTTATAACTATTTTCACATACCACTCATTAACTTTTATTAAGCATTTAGACACAGTGATTATTTTCCCTAGTATAATATAATATGATTATATAAGTTTTAAAAGTTTGGAAAAAGTCACCACCTCCACTCCAAATGATTTTGCTCATATTCTTTCTCTACTTTTTTTATCAATAAATATTAATTATTAACTTTTTTTTTTATTAGTAAAACATCTTACATACAATCTTTTCTCATGTCCCTTCTTTCTTCCTCTAGTGTATCTTTTGCATTTCCTTATGAATCAAGTTAACATCTTTTCTGTTAGATGATAATTGCGAAAAAAAAATTCTCTAATCCCTTCCCTCCAAAATCTTGAGTAGTGTTTCTACGTTTGATTCACATCAAGAACATGAAGGGTGGGTGAGGATTCCGTTGGCATTGGTTTGAGAAAAAGAAAAGAAAAAAGACGAAGTTAGAATTGAAGGTTGAACTTGAACCGTTTGATCACTTCAGTGAACTTGATAAAACAGTGCATTTTGATTAATATATCTTAGTTACTCGTTTAAATCCTATTATACACAATAGTTAAATTGGATATCCTCTAGTTTTTGCCAATTTGAGAGGATCCGCGTCCAATATTAATGAAGTAACACAATTTTAGTCAAAAAAATGTAACAAAAATATCATATGTCAAGTGATATCGGATATTTTATGTCGTAAATGCCACACCTGCCCCCTGCTGGGTTGACTATCATGATAGTGGGCACCACGTCTTTTGCCACATTAAAAGTAACGCTTGGCAACTCATAACTCATAAGCCACTACTAATATAAAAATTAGAAATTGGCCATTTTTATTAACTAACTAATTAACAAAATTAGATGTAATTCTTTAAATATTCTTCGTAATATTATTATTATTATTTAATTAGAATTAAAGATTTCTTTAGTAACTTATAATTACTGACTTTGATTTAAATCTTTATTAATCCAATTATTCAACTATTAAATCAATTTTAATTAAAAATAACAAAATGTATTATAAGAACTGTATCTAAATTTTATTCAGAACTAATGTGAATACAGTAAAAATAGGGAATAAGGAAAAAGTTAAGCATGTTTCACATAAACTGATGAAACTATTCCTGTTTTTCGATTTTTCTTGGTTAATGAAAAGCTTTGGCACATTAGGATAAATTAATTTACTGATTTGATAAAGGACATTTTTTAATATAGTTTAAAAATGGCTATGTTAATACTTGTTTCCATTCATAATTCTTGTTCGAGTTTGATTTGATGACAAACAAATTTAGTCGCTTATGATTTAGCTAGGACGTTTCAATTGTACGCTAGTCTTCAATTGTTTAATTATGCTTCTCCTTGTATTGAATTTGTTATTCTGAATGAATTGATATGAACTTTCCTTGTCAAAAAAAAAAAAAAAATGGCTATACTAATAATTGTTCCGAAGCAGCTTTCTTGTAAAACAAAGAGGTCTCTCACAAACTTAACTCGTCCACTATACTACTACAGTACTGTATTGCTATCATTTAATGTCATCAATGGCTCAAATCTTGATATTAATTACGGCTATAAGTTATTTTTTGAAGGAAATGTGGCTATAAGTTATATTCGCTCTTTTATAATTAATAATTTGATATACAATGTAACTTTTATCAAATTCTGTTAATTATAAATTTATGATTATGCATCATAAAAATTATTTACATCAAATTTGCATGACATATAATTTTATTGATAAACATTAAAAATATTATTTTTTTATTATAATCCTCTTAATAATTATCGGAATAAGAAAAAAAATGGTCATAAAATTTAGAATTATTATTTGTTTAGGTAATTTATTGTGATAGAGAAGCTCATTTATGATATGGCCACATGACCATGACGTCACGGTGTAGATGGGACATGAGAAACAAATAAGGGTCAATGTGGTATTTGCAGCAGTAACGGTCATGTGTTGAACATTAAACGGCTGAGCCCTGAAGTTTATTTTGGCACCAAAATTAAATTTTCAATTCACACACATACATTACCTACTCTCCTTCAATTGAAGCATATTCTGGCGCTAATCTCGGCATTTCCCTCCTTTATGAGTATTATGTCCACAACCACAGTCTGAGCCTGACTCCAAGAAACACACACATACAGCATGACTCCACCCTACTTCTTCCTCATCTCTTTGTTCTTCTGCTTCTACATCACTAACACCTCTTCTACACCTTCATACCCCTACGGTAAGATTTTACAACAACCTTCATTTCCTTCTTAACTAACACTAACTCCATCTCACTCTCTTCCATTTCACAGGCTTCTCCTACCACATCAACTGCGGCTCTTCCACCAACTCCACCGACTCCTTCAACACCACCTGGCTCTCCGACCGCTTCTTCTCCTCCGGCTCCTCCGCTCTCGTCTCCGAGCCTCTCCAGTTCCCTCTCCCCTCCCAGAAAACCCTCCGCTTCTTCCCTCCCTCCTCCTCCGGCAAGAGAAACTGCTACACCTTCCCTTCTCTCCCTTCCCCCTCCCGCTACCTCCTCCGCACATTCACCGTCTACGACAACTACGACTCCCAGTCCCTCCCTCCCTCCTTCGACGTCGCTCTCTCCTCCACCGTCCTCTTCAGCTGGCGCTCCCCCTGGCCGGACTCCACCGCCCGCAAAGGCGCCTACTCCGACCTCTTCGCCTCCCTCCCCAACACCTCCTCCCTCGATCTCTGCTTCTACGGCTTCGCCACCGATTCCCCTCTCGTCTCCTCCATTGAACTCGTCCAAGTCCACCCCGCCGCCTACACCAACTCCAACAACCTCATCCTCGTCAACTACGGTCGCATTTCCTGCTCCGCCGCCGCGAAACCCTGGGGTGCCGGCTTCACCAACCACACCGACCGCTTCTCCCGCTCCTGGCAGCCGGACTACGACTTCCGAACAATACCGGAAGATCGCGACGAGGTCCGCTCTCTCTCGACGGATAATTCAATCTCCGGCGCCGACGAGGAGCCTAATTACTTCCCGATGAAGTTGTACCAGTCCGCGGTGACCACGGAGGGGCCGCTGGGGTACGAATTGAGTGTGGACGCGAAATTGGACTATACGGTGTGGCTGCACTTCGCGGAGATTGATTCCAGCGTCAACAAAGCAGGGGAGAGGGTTTTCGATATCTTCATCAACGACGACAACGTCACCAGGCTTGACATATACAACCACGTCGGTGCTTTCACCGCGTTGACTTTGAATTTCACCGTCAAGAACTTGAGCGATAACGTCTTGACACTCAAGCTCGTGCCTGCTGTTGGTGCTCCTCTCCTTAGTGCCATCGAGAATTACGCCTTGGTCCCTGTTGATCCTTCCACTCTCCCTCTCCAAGGTCTCATTCTCGCTCTCTCTCTAATTTTGTTTTACTCGTACCAATTTGAAAACTTAATCAGTTGTGTGAATTCTAATGTGTTTGTAGTGAGTGCAATGAAGGCGTTGAAAGAGTCGCTGCGTGTTCCTGATAGAATGGGTTGGAATGGTGATCCTTGTGCTCCTACTAGTTGGGATGCTTGGGAGGGGGTTACTTGCCGCATGACTGATGATAAAACTGCTCATGTCATAAGTCAGATGTAATGTAACTGTTCTTTCCACTCTTCTGTTTTTCTAAGTTGTGTTTGGATAAAGTATTAAAATTATCTCTACAAGCACTTATTATAGGAGAAGAAATTAACAAAGTAAAACGAATTGAGTTTCACCTATAGAGCTAAAATCAACTTATGCATTTCAGTTTTTGGATAAGTTAAATGAGAGCTTCTATAAAAGTTAAATTGGTTTTAATAACTCATGGAAGAAGCTAAATTCATGTTAACTTCTTTTTTTTTCTTCTCCTACAAGGGCATTTTGCTTTATGCCTTTATCCAAACAAGAACAAGGCCTTACTTTGCTAATTGGTTTTAGGGTCTGGCTAACCAATGCCCTAAGGGCATTAGTTAAAGAACTAAAAGGGAAATGTATTTATTGTGTAAATTATTGGAGAGCGTAAAAAATATCATGGACAGCGCACTTTTCCACTTCCTAATAAAAACATTTCTATTTTAAGTTCTTTAACCAATGTTCTTAGGGCATTGGTTAGCATTTGCCTTGGTTTTGTGCAAGAATGAGTCTTGATGCCTGTTTTTGTTTCAGAGATCTTGGCAGTCAAGGCTTGAAAGGATTCATAAGTGACCAGATTAGTCTTTTGTCTGACTTGGTAAGCCTGTAAGTATCAGCTGCCAAATCATTGTCTCTTTCAACTTAAACCACTCAATGATCAGCTTTGTACTTTCTACATAGCTTATTCTTTTTCATTTGGTGGCTATACAGCATTTTATGTTCTGATATGTTAAACCATCTAGATAGAATCATGTGGTAGTGTAGGTGGCACCTGTTCTTCATTCTACCCCATGAACGAACTCTATGGCCTCTGCAAGTGCAAGGATATCAATATTTCATACTTAGGCTATTTTTAAATTTGTTGTTTGTCCTTGATATTGGCATTCGATTTTCTTACAAATTCTAGTGCAGGACTCAGTCTTATACCACATTCTTTTTTAATAATTAAGTGTTGCTCTCTATTTGAATGTAGGCAACAATTTTGTATTCCTAGATTAATGCTGCTCATGTTCATATTGGTTTCCATTGTTGGTAACTTCTCTTTAATTTTACAGGAATTTGAGTTCTAATTCCTTGGGAGGGGAAATACCAGCGGGACTAGGTCAAAAATCCCTGATACAAGTGTAAGATCAGATATTATGTCTGTTAGTTACAAATTCTCACAGACTTGTGCTGTTTTTAGATGTTATTCAAATGTTTTTATATTATTTCCTCATCAATTTTCAGTATCTTTATCCATTTAAAAGTCAAATACTTTTATCATCATATTTATTTATTTATTTTTATACTGAATACGGTATATAGTTAGACTCTATATGTTTCTCTTGCACGATGCTTTGATAGATTAAAAGGCATGCCATTTAAATTCTGAAGTCATTTCTAATAATATTATGATGCATCCATACCACCTATATTGAAAGTAACTAACCATGAAATGTGGCTCAATTAGTAAACCATACTCTTGTGGGCTGATTTCACCTACAGTGCAAGGGTTCAAAACTCACTAGAAGAATCTTGTTATTACCGAACAGAAAATCTAAATTATTTATTTGAAAATTGAAATTCTATTTATTTTTCTTTGTAATGTTTTCTGTAGGGATTTATCCAACAATCAGTTAATGGGATTCATACCTGATAGTTTGGCATCTTCGAATTTGAAGCTTGTGTAAGTATCCATTATCCAGTGAATTAATTAATATGTCTGTCTTTAACTTACATAATGTCGTGACAAAAAGTAGATTCTATAATCCTTGTTATTTTCTTTTGCTGTTTCAGTGTTTTGCAAGTGGTATGCTCCTTCCTCTAGTTTTAGCACTTATTTGAGTTATTTTCTCTCAAGTTAAATATCCTTTTCTGTCAGAAATGGGGATGCTAAAATGCTACTTGCTTTTATGAAAAATATGTCAGTATTGTTATGAAGTCCTGTGATTTGATTTCAAATAATCTTTCCTAGCCAATTTGTTTTCTTTATTAAATTCCTAAAATCTTGTTGTTGTCACTATATTTGTCCTTTGTATTCTGTTCTTTAATTCGCTAATTTGGCATCTTAATGCTCACTTAGTCACTTCAACAGCCTAATTTTCCTTTATGTTTAAGGACGGTAACGATAGGCAACACTTGACCTCTGGTGCAGTTTTAACTGGGTGTCCCTTTTATTCTCTGGACAAGTTATACTACATACTTCTGTTTGTTTTTTTAATCTATTCAATCATGGCAGGCTATTGAATGGTAATTTATTGGAAGGACGAGTTCCAGAGCAACTTTATTCGGTTGGTGTGCATGGTGGAGCTATTGAGTATGTCATTTTACTCTTCTAGCTCTACTCTATCTGGTTCTGCATAATGGTTTGTTCAGATTGAAATGTTGGATAACTTAGCTTGTATATATAATACTCCCTAATCCCTATTTGGCTTATTTTTGTCTCTTTTGTGTGACAAACTAAATTTAACTCTCACACAACGCACATCCAGACTCATGAAATGTCAATCATCTCAATCTTCATCAGCTTTGAATGCTAGACACAGCTAAAATTAGTTGTTATCTAATTAACTTGCTATGGTAGCAATACAAAAATAAATTTTGTATGATACATTATTACAATTGTATAATCGAGTTAGAAATAATCTATTTTCTATATTCAATTTGATTTGTTCTTTTTTCAGTCTCTCTGGCAACAAGGGATTGTGCGGCGTACCATCTCTTCCATCATGTCCTATGTTTTGGGAGCATGGTAGATTATCCACTCGGGGTAAAATTGCAATAGCCTTGTCATGTCTCTTTGTTTTCTGTGTGGTACTGCTGGTGGCATATATCTACATCAGGAGGAAAAGGAACGATTATGATTTCGCTCTGCCTCATGAATTAATGTGTAAGTATGATTTCAATGAGATTGTGTGCTTGTCGAGCATTTTTTATCTATAATATTCCTGGCAACATGTATTGATTTTCCGGGGCTAACGTAAATTAATGTTGTTTGATTTGCTTTCTCGGAGTCCTAGTTGCTCTTCTCTGTTATTCTTGAAATCCATAAAAATATACTACTTTATACACATAAGATTTGATTACTGATAAAAAAAAAAGGATATGATTTTTGTGCATTATTTATATTAGTTTTTATTCTACTGGGAAACGCATACTGGTTGAAATTTCAATCATATCTAACTGCCCCTGTCATGAACATTGAAAACATCCTTCATAAATCTGATTTTACTTCGGTTGTCATTTGTATGTGTATGTGTATTATTCAAATCTTCACCATAAGTTCATTTTTCTCCAAAGATAGCAAAATAACTTGTTAGTCCCCGTACATGTTCAATAGGAATTTGGAAACACGAGTTAAAATTGGAATCGATGTACCATATCTTTATTAATCATTATTTTCCCTCTCTATGAATAACTTCCATTTTACATCTCAAATTGGGGTGGGGTCAAATGAACTAATAAAGTAGAAGCCATTTAAAGCCAAACAAAGGTTTTTTAGTGGCCTTGTTCATATATACCAGCTGCTATAATATGTTTAGTCTTTTCATAGAAATGGATCCTCTCTTTGAATTTCCCATCCAGCAAGTGTTTAATTTGAGCTGCTTAAATTCCACCAAATGATAAGATATTTGGTTTTATGAATTTTAAAGGTAAAAGTTTCATGTTCGGACTTTGTTGAATATTTAAATCCTGTGCTAATTGTCGATTATTTTGTGGCTTCTTTTGCAGCATTAGCTGCCAAGAGAAATCGCTATCAGAGGCAGAAATCATTGATGCTTCTTGAGCTGGAGAGTCAGCATGCCAAGGGATTGCCTTCACCTTTTACTCCACAATAACTGTTTATTTTTTAATAGAAAGGGAAGATTCATTTTCATAGGTTTAGGCTAAACATGCACCATTATTGCTTAGAGAAAGTAATAGAATGTTACATGCTTGCAGCACCGGCTCGGCCATGAGGCAAGACCACAATAGAATGAAAGAAAAAAAAAATGGTTTATGGGGTGCGGGTCTGCTTTTCTTCTACAACTTTGTCATGTCGAGGATTCTGCAGGACACTTATTGCCATGAACTGTGACAATAGTTTCCTGAATCATCATAAAAAGGAATACACCTGGTTGTATCACTAGCCATCTTTTGACGAATATACCTGATAAGAATAACCCCATCAATGTATACAATTTGAGCCACAACTTAGTGTCCAGTTGTTCGTGTTACATCAATTCTGCTTGGTCCATACATAACATATATACTGATTCATATAGCCAAACATCAGCTAGTTTTATTGTACAATGTACCGTCGAAGCTTTTCCATACATTTACTAAGTAAAGCATGATACAGAAATTTTCGAACCTTTCGTCACATAAATACTTCTATTTTATTTGTTCGCTTTACCTAAAACTACCATTTAGAATTGCTGGCAATATTGCTCTGTTAATCTGCAACCTTAGTCGGTTGCCACCCTGTAAAGGTCTAACAAACACACCCTTTTATAGAATTATTTTGCTTTTGATTGTTAAGGGGAAAAAAAGGACTACGGCTATTTTTTGGTGACTATGTTCATGTTGGTTTCAACTGTCTTCATGCTTCATCATTGTTGTCCTTCGTAAATCATGTTGATTCTTCTGAAAGCTTTTGACTAGTAATAGTAATGTTATGATATCGGTAATTGCCTTGGTTAAGCATGCAACCTCACTATGTTGCGTTATCTTCATCATAATTTTATAGTGAATGCGAACGTTTATGGCCTATCCAAATACACTATCATCATGTTTGGTTTGGCTGTGGCTGCACCAAAATTGGGTAAAAAAACATGAAACTATCAACAATGTACCGAGTGACTTTTTTTGGAATGGGACACATATCCTTTGTTGGAAGCAGACAATCATGTTCAAACTGATAATAAAGTTATTATAGATTACAAAGTTCACTTCTGAACATAAATATTTAGTAACTTTAGATACGATATTTCATAATGTGAGACTAAACACAATTATTATAGATTACAAGGGAAACTAAATGTGCGTGTTTTGAAATCGCTATTTGACCTTCTTTGCGGGTAAGAGCTGCTGGGTCTTAGTTGTACGTAAGTAGTTTCCTAGTTGGCAATAGCATTCCACCGAGTTTACCGTACGTGTACCAAAAAGCGTGTGTACAACGACATTTGGAAGTTACACTACAAATTCCATACAAGAATTTTAATTAGGTATTCATCTACTTTTGACCAGGTCCAATATCAACATTCAAGTCACTAACACAAGTGTGAAAATTGACTTTAAGCAAGCATGTGCCGAAATTGACTTTAACAAACGTTCAAGGAATGCTTTCACTGAAAAGATGGATTCCAACTATGAAGTGTAAATTGATTTTTAAGATGCAATGCAATATGTTAATAGTTTATTTATTTATATTCCTCTGTCCCAAACACGCATATTCTCTTCCAGCCATGCTTTGACTCGAAAGACGGACTCAAACTCAATAAGTGTACTACTTCATTATATAATAAGATATGTGTGATTAAAAAGCATCAAGTTGTGTCAGCTAAACATAAACTTCGTAGAGCTTGTTTTTGTTTACAACACATTGTTTTTATTGGTGTCAACATATATCAAGCACCATTGTCAAACCTAATCTTATTATATATATTAGAACAATGCCAACAAATTCCTGAGCTATACATAATGTGTATCATTACGCGTTTATAACATTTTAAGTCCAAGCACCGGCTTACAAGAATCTATTAGATAGTTTTGGATTACTATGTATCTATAGTTTTGAGCAATTAAAAAATTGAATAATATTCAGACCCATAGAAAGTTATAGTTGTTTGTATAAGAGATTTGGAGTTCAACGTTGTCGTCGATTAGGCAGGCTCTGATGCGATTGCGCATGCAAGAGGTTCTTCCTGTGCTATTTGCTTTCAAGTTTTATTAAAACGCGCGATTTTAAAATTTCTGTTTTAGGTGTCAAAGTAATTAACACTACACTGGATTAATAGACGGCATTGGGAGTTGCTCGTATATTATAGTTGTTTATTTATGCATTTTAGCTGACCTTTTATTTTATTCAGTTAAATGTGTGTAATTAACATCACTTCTTAGCTTATATCTTTATCAAAGTTTTACACAGAAATTTGAAAAGCTCTTTCTCATATGTTTATTTGCTAAACGTGCTATTATTATTTTTTGAAAAAATAAATCTATTTAATCTTTATAATCACACAAATTTTACCTTTTAGTTTCTACACTTAAAAATTTTTCTTTTAAATTCTTATACAAGTACTTTTGAATTTATTACATAAATTTTATCTTATAATTCTTTTATTTTGTAATGATAGAACCAAAAGTCACTCAAAAGTGTTTGTATATAGATTAAAAGTGAATGATTTTTAAGTATATATAAGGATTAAAAGATAAAATGTATACAATTATAAGAATCAAATGAATATTTCCTATAAAATATATTTTCTAGTTTCTACTCCAAAAGATGCTCCATACAATTTCCTGTGGAATATTGGAATGGACTAGTGGGAACTTAAACAATGATATGTCGAAGTTTGACTGAGAAAAAAAAAGGTTTTATATTGGGTCAGTCCGTGGAAGTAGCAAACACACAACAAAGGTGTCCGACAACTACGGCTTCCACTTGTCCAACTTTTATTTGACTTTGATTCCACATATTATTGCGTGCCATGTTGGCAACATAATTTCAGGGTCCAATGTCACTCCACTTGTAATTTGTCTCCTCCTTTGCATTGACTATTTGACTTGTTAATATATGCAATGGTTTTAATTTAGTTATTATTTGGTCATTATATGTATAATTTTTACGTTTTAGTTTATATACTTACAAATTATTGTTTGTTTATCAATTAAGATTGACCCAGTTGTCAATAAAATATTAAATAAACAAACATACTTAATGATAAAAAAATATAAAATGCATTTAAATTTATCATGTAAAAAATTTAAAAAAAGTAGTAAGAGTGTTTAAAATTATTCTTTTCTTTATAACACTGTGGGTCTTAATTTTTCTTTTCTTTCATTTTTTAAGGTTTTTTGTCCATGATGTGTATTAAGTTCATAAGTGTGTTGTGTATTATTATATGCACAGTATTAAGTTTAAATAAAGTAATATAAATGTTGGTAAAACTCATTGAACTGATCAAAATTTTATTTCATCAACTAATACTATAACTAAATGAAAAA
>PYAF01005972.1:2555074-2603546 GCA_007407185.1 Glycine tomentella
TTTATTTTAAAAATTGATATATTTGATTTTCCTATTTTAAAAAATATGTAATTTTAATTTTCTTATTTGAGAATACAAACATTTGATCCTCATATTCTAGAAAATTTGTAATTTTGACTCTTGTATTTTAGAAAATCTATAATTTTGGTTTAATATTTAATTTTTTATACATTTTATTTTTTTATTTCTTATTTTTTAATCAATGAAATCATTTCTAGATGGTACCTTAAATGAATATATTAATTTAGGATTTAATTGAACTAAAAGAAAAGTATAAAATATAGACAAAATTAAGAATTTTATCAAAATTACAAATTTTTAAAAATAAGATGATTAAATATCTCTAATTTAAAATAGGAGGACTACAATCCTATTTTTTTAAAAAAATAAGAGGATGAAATATCTCAATTTTAAAATAAATTAACTAAAATCATGAATGAAATAAAAATAATTTAATTAATGTAAGCTTGAAATTTACAAATGATGTATTATTCGTTAATGGAATTTTTTCCCTAAAATTCAACAATTTAAAAACAACAGAGGCAGTACTACTATAGTAGTATCTTGCTGCATAAAAGCCAAATCTCAGAATAGTAATATGATTGACGCTAACAATTAAGATAAGTGACAAAGTAATTACTCCATTAATTAAAGGCTTAATGTGTTGCGCTTGTTTGACCATGAATACTCTGTTTCCGCGTGGGAATCAAAGACTTTTAGAAGGCATCCCATCAGGCTTCATTAATTACTACCAGCATCCAATATATATTTATATGATATTTTGAAATAAAATAAAGAATCGATTAATTAACACTTTAACTATTTTACTTTTTAAATTATTTCAAATTTGTTTTTGGTTTGGGATGCGTAGTGTCAACGGAATTTAAAAAACACAAGTTGGAGACCGATAGAAGCAAGCAAAATCCAAATGGATAGAAATAGCCACATATTAAAATTAATAAACAGTCCTAGTTGAGGCGAGGAAGGAATTAGGTTATGTTCAATAAAATTTAATTAAAGTTGAAAAATTAGTTAAAAATGAAAAATTAAATGGTAGTTAAAAGTTGATAGTTGAAACTAAAAAATTAACTTATTAAATTTAATATTTGGCAAAATGAATTGTTGAAATAGTTAAAAGTATAAAATGATAAAAAAAAATTATAATTTATTTTAAAAAGATAACTAAAAAATTAGATAAATATATTAAGAATAAAAATATAAAAATTAGAAGTTAGTCTTTTAAAAAATTGTCAATTCAAGTAATATTTTAAAAAATGTTACAAATTATTAAAAAAAATTATGGAACAATCAAATAAGTTTTACAATTAGTAAAAAGAATTAAAAATTAATTAAAATATCTTTTCAAATATAATTTTAATTTTAAGAGAAGGTTTCACAACAAAAATCTATTACATGTTATTTAAACTTTTTCATCGTTTAAAAACTAAACAATAATTTTTTTTAATAAAATAACATATATGCGATACAGTTTAGGATAATGACTGCAGACATACTTAAGAGCTATTTAGGACAGATAGCTAGCACACTCCTCCTTTTACTAATAAAAGGTCTAGTGCTGTAGTAGTGATCGAATTATTCTCTTCAAGAAATGACTAAATTCATATCCAAATAAAACAATTGTTAAAACTTAAAAGAGGACGGTGATACAAACACTGAAGTTTAGGCATATTGGGAAGCCAGAGATTCTATTGGTTGAAGCTATACTCTAAGGAGGAACTATGATTCTGATAAGTAATTAATCATGATGGTACTCAGAAAGAATTTAAGGCAACTTCTCCTTGTTGTAATTAACCATTGTGCCTAAATATTGTGGTTCTATAAAATGTGTGTCTTGGTTTGTGGTATTTTAGCCTTACCAATGACTACTATGAGTGATTGGCTCATGTTGATTGTGTAGCTCAACTAAGTTTAATATGGGTCTTAGCATTACGATTTTTTGGGTGATAATCATGAGTAATGAGATGATGGTGATGATAAAGTATGATACATACATGAGTTTGATTTGTGATGTGAATTCTCATAAATTTGATGTTATGGTTTTTTAATTAGATGGTTTAAATTAAAGAAAATAGATGTCATTTTTTTCACTAAATATTTTTTTATCCTTGTAAATATGTTATTTTTTCTATTAGTCCCTTTAAAGTTTTTTTTTAGTGTTTATAAATATTTTTTAATGTTTAGTTCCCTGTAACTTTTTTTCTATTTAGTAGTTTTGATGATATAACATAAATGAAATATATTTTTGTATGAGATAACACTTGATGATGTCATATTTTAATGACGTAACATTTGATAATGGCAATAGTCAATAACGGTTAATTATTCTAATAACTTGTGATTTGTACGTAAATGCTAGAACAAAAAAAACCCCAATAATATTTTGAAAAAAAATATAAGCAAAATAAAAAATGCGAATAAATTAATCATAGTAACTAAAAATATATTTAAATCTACATCAAACAAGTAGGTACAATATTGATGCAGGAATTCAATTTTAAGTTAAATCTTATTCTTACAAACATATTAGTTGATATTTTTAATACTAATAAAAACACATTGCATCACATAACTGTATATAGTTGTCACTTGTCATGAAATATAAATTAGACTGAAGCATGGAAATTATAAAAATACATTTTGATCGCACACAGATCTTAGGCAATGTACATAGAGTAAATATTATATTAGATCACGTAGTACTAGTGTGTGTTGGTTCAAAGAAGAAAACAAGAGGGGAAATTTTAATAAAAATTAAGGGGAAGAGAAGGAGAGATTCCTTTAATTGGAATATTGTTTTTAAGAGAAGCGAAATAAGGACGTGCATAAGAGTTGGTTAAATTAAATCAAACTACAGTCGATATATATCAAATTAAACTTAAAAATTTAAAATATTGTAAAGATTGTAAAGGGGGTTTTGTACAAAATTGGTTCAATTCTTAATAAATGTTTGCTTTATGTGGTTTTAAAAGGCGGTTTTTGATTGAACAACGGTTTTGGTTTTAAACCTGATCTAAACGTTGTTTTTTTAAGTAAATTAGTTTTAAAACAATTCTTTTTACAAATTTTCTTTTCAAAATGAATTTTAAATAAATTTTCAACCAAATTTAAAATAACTTTTGATTTTAAAAAAGTAAATTTAAAATAAGTTTTAAATTAAATATAGGTTTCAAAATCAATTTTAATTTAATCAAACATGTCATTGTCTTTAAACTAAAAACTGGTTCAAAATGAGTTTCTTTTATTACGAATCATAAGTATCTTCTATGAAAAAGACAATCATTTTCAAAGTAATTAAGATCACGGTTTGAAAAAGTTTGATTAAAAGTCTTTTTTTTTAAATAGTTTCTTTAGTTTTAAAGTTTAATCAATATATTTGGTTTTGTTTTATACAAAACCAAATTATACGCACCCTTAAAGAGAGAAAAAGGAGGGACAAAAACACCTTATTGAATTTGTATATAGAAAAGAGAAAAATATGAACGTTATATTATTGTATATTTATAAATATTAATAAAAGAATCAAGAAGTAAAAAAAAAATTGAAATAGTTTATATAAATTTGTACTTTAACTGCAAACTTTGACTATCTGAATAGAAATGAAGAAAAAAAAATAAAGTTTTGCATAGAATTCGATCCGTTGAGGCAGCAGTTGAGAGCTAAACCACTGACAATAAAATTAAATTTGATTGTTTGTATTATTTGATGAATGTAGCCTATATATACTATTGGTGGTATGCATGCATGGATGGATTATTCTTAAAATTTTCTTGGTGGCTATAATTGAAAAAGTTTGGGTGGGATTCTTTTATTATAGGAGGGTCCACAAAAACAGAAGAAAAGCAAAACCATCGAAGAAGAATTCATGAAAAAAGAAAACAAATGGCCCACCGTCTTGAGCTCAACTTGCCTATATATGTGGTCCATTCCAATGCAATGCTTTAAGGACTCTTCCGTACACCATGTATATGCCCAATAAACCGAACTTTGTTCTATATGCTACTAACATGGATTTCAATTCTTTTTATTTCATTTTTATCAAAATCAACGTACTATATATTTACATTACAGTGCCATGCTATGATTGAAATTTGAAACTGTTCCCGTGCTTATCGCATGTCTGGATCTGGCTGTTATATATATAATATGATTGAGTACATTAATATTTTGCACAACTCATCACATACCTATATTACCAAAACCAATACTAATTACTATAATAATAATAATGAAAAATATAAAAATCTTTCTTTATAATAACTTGAATCAAGCAATAAGTATAGGTATATATTTATTAAGCTTTTTTTTCAATATATATTTGAACTATATGAATAGAATTGTGAGTGGTGTAAGGACAGTACGTAATGCAATTGTATAATCAAAAAAATTAAAGAAAAAATTATTTATATATAGCTAGCTACTAACAGAGCATGACAATAATTGTCTGAATGATCTGTGTAAGATTCTGGATAAAGAAATCATGGGACAAACAAGAGAAATGGATCATCAATACTATCGTGAGCAAAAGGAGGATTGTGCAATGGATGTGCTTTTTTCTTTATTCTTTTTTTCTTTCTATTTTTGTTAAAAAATACTCAGGCGAACTTGGTCGAAAAGACAAACTCGAACTGGGTAAGGACTGAGATGTGAAATTAGGTGGGGACTGATGGATGGGCAAGAATTTGTTTTTGGCTGAGAGCATGTATCTTTTAGGTTAAAAATAAAATAAATTGGACACATAATAATAATAATAATAATAATAATAATAATAATAATAATAATAATAATAATAATAATAATAATAATAATAAATACCCCATCTATTATTATTCAATAACGATGATGATAATATTTATAAAAAAACAAGCTTAAATAAAAAACACTGGTGTTTTTAAAGTCTATTCATGACTCTCGGATAAACAAAAATTAAATATAAAATAATAAATTCCCTCTCCAGCTCTATTGTATAAGTTATGTTAGGTATTTCAAAAAAAAAAAATCAAGGATAAACTCTCACATTATTTAGGTGTGAAAAGATGGTTCAGAAATTATATAAGAATGATATTTGGAAATTTTTTTAAACTCTCTTAATTAATATTTGTCATTTATCTTTATCTCTGTCTTATCTCTTATAATAGTTTTTTTTATCTCTCTTACTAGGTTTTTTTTTTCTGAATTCTTTAGTTCATTAGGAAAAAAAAATTCTAATTAATATGAAATTCGAGGAAAGATAAATAAAACTTGATAAAAAATTATTTTCAAATTTTATCTAAATAATTCAATTTTAATTTCAATCCATTAAACATTTATGTCTAATCTTATTACATATCTAATGACATATTGTCCAAGAATAATTTTCCTTACTTTAAACTTGTTAAAAAGTTAAAGGGAAGGAACTCATATATACTTCCTTACGCACGATAATGGAGAGCTAGACTCAAATAATTGGGTGCTGCCTGCTTATTTCACTGCATCCCTTTCTTGTTTTGTAATTTGCAATTTTAATATATCACCGCATATTCTCCTAACAAACAACAAACAATAGAGTAGATTTTGATGAAGCTAATATATTTATTGTAAATATTTTGAAATAGAAAGAGTTGAGTTAAGATAAGAAGATAAAAAGAGAAGAGGGAGGCCAGGCATGTTGAGTGGTTGTCCATGCCAGTAGCAGCTAGGGGGGATGAAGTTCATCACTAACTCAAGGTCCACACCCCTCGTGAACCCCATCATGTTGGTTAATATGAACTTCACCAACTCATGCTCCACACCCCACAACTCCAAGCCATGCAATTCATCAATAAGTCTTGTTTCTTAAGAAGAAGGAAGTATAAAAGATAGAAATAAGTGAACGATATTTATATTTACAATAAATAGAATTCTGATATTTGAATATCTCTATATTTTAAATACATTATTAACACTTTTATTTCATTTTTATCTATTCTCTTTATTCACATCACATTACATATTATATTTATATATTTTTTTTCACTCTCATCAATTGTCAAAAGTAATTTGGATGTCTAAATATATCTTTTTCTCAATAACTATTATACATTTATTTTGTCTTTATGATTTTATTTTATTTTCATTTAATTTTTCTTTACTTTTTCTTCTATTCACATTATATCATTTATCAAATTTGTGACTTTCTCTCTCTCTTTTTTTTTTTTAGCCATCCACTCCTAATTTAGAATAGATGAATATCACTACGTACCCTTGTTATCCCATTTTATCAACCTAATTAATTAGCTTATTGCTAATGATATCCCCCGTATGAAATTCAATTAGTCAAGTGACCCACATCTAGTGATGTTATCCCTTTCTCCTTTCTCATGGATCCTCTCTCTTTCACACACACAATGAATCTTCCTCCGTCTCCAATCGTTGACCCACTCATACCCACATATCATCCCTCCATACACGCTTGCATTTAATGAAATAATATTAAATTAGTAATCTCCCATGATGCCTATATCATCCAAATCTCATTACATTTCATTTTCCATAAAATAACACTACTCCGTCATATATATATATCCTCCTCGCTCAAACCAAACCATACCTATTAGCAAGTTTCTCTCTGTCTCTCATTTTCCTTCCACCTCTGTTTCTTCATATTTTTCATATACTACTTCATGCTATGGCACTTAAAATACTCAACAATAACCAAACCTAATCAAAACCCTTATCTACACTCACTTCAAACAAACAAAAGTTAGTTAGTTAACCGTTACAAACACAAAATGGATGGAGGCAGTGTCAAAGACGAAACCACCACAACCAGCGACTCTCTTTCCGTTCGGGCGAATCTATCTCCGCCGCCTCTCAGCCGAGTCAGCAGCGGCGCAAGCGCCGTCGTCGACCCTGACGGTTGTTGCGTCTCCGGCGAGGCTGAATCCCGGAAACTCCCGTCGTCGAAATACAAAGGCGTGGTGCCGCAACCGAACGGTCGTTGGGGAGCTCAGATTTACGAGAAGCACCAGCGCGTGTGGCTCGGCACCTTCAACGAGGAAGACGAAGCCGCCAGAGCCTACGACATCGCCGTGCAGCGCTTCCGCGGCCGCGACTCCGTCATTAACTTCAAGCCTCTCGACGGCGCCGGCACCGGCGCCGACGACGCTGAATTCGAGTTCCTCAACACGCATTCGAAGTCCGAGATCGTCGATATGCTCCGCAAGCACACCTACGACGACGAGCTTCAGCAGAGCACGCGCGGTGGCAGGCGCCGCCGCGCCGCCGACACCGCGTTGAGCGGCGCGTGCGACGCTAAGGCGCGTGAGCAGCTGTTCGAGAAAACGGTTACGCCGAGCGACGTCGGGAAGCTGAACCGATTAGTGATACCAAAGCAGCAAGCGGAGAAGCACTTTCCGTTAAGCGGATCCGTAGACGGAGCCTCGCCGTGCGTGGCGGCGGCGAAGGGAATGTTGT
The DNA here is from genome assembly GCA_007407185.1 of Glycine tomentella. Classification (NCBI taxonomy): domain Eukaryota; kingdom Viridiplantae; phylum Streptophyta; class Magnoliopsida; order Fabales; family Fabaceae; genus Glycine; species Glycine tomentella. The sequence goes on from PYAF01005972.1 coordinate 2,562,527, forward strand.
TGAACTTTGAGGACATTGGAGGGAAAGTGTGGCGGTTCCGTTACTCGTATTGGAACAGTAGCCAGAGCTACGTGCTTACAAAAGGATGGAGCCGGTTCGTTAAGGAGAAGAATCTTCGAGCCGGTGACACGGTTCAGTTTTTCAAGTCGACCGGACTGGACCGGCAGCTATATATAGACTGCAAGGCGAGGAGTGGTAAGGTTAACAATAATGCTGGCGGTTTGTTTATTCCGGTTGGACCGGTTGTTGAGCCGGTTCAGATGGTACGGCTTTTCGGGGTCGACCTTTTGAAACTACCCGTACCCGGTTCGGATGGTGTTGGGGTTGGCTGCGACGGGAAGAGAAAAGAGATGGAACTGTTTGCATTTGAATGTTGCAAGAAGTTAAAAGTAATTGGAGCTTTGTAACATTACATAGTTTTTGAGTTTCTTTTGTGAATTTTGCAACTGTTGAATTCATGAGGTAGAGATGGTGATGGCGTTGTAGTTGCAAGTTGCCACTCACAAATGGCGTATATTTTTAATTAGACGCAAAAAAAGAAGAGAAATTAGGGCAACAAAAATTGTATAACTGAAAGTTTATTTTTTCCATAAGAAAGGAACATGGAGTGCAACTGTTTATTCTTGTACTTTTTTCTTCTTCTTATCAATGTTTTCTATAAGTAGTAAATTTTACAGACACAGGCTCATTAACTGTGAACTGCTATTTCCGACAAAAAAAAAATGAATTGAAATTCATCTATCGCCTATGATAAATTAATTCCTTGTATGATATTTACTTTTAAGTTTGTTTTGTAACTTGTTCATATGTATATCACATGTGCGCTGCTTTCCATTTTCATGATTTCAGCTTGCATTACCAACCCATATGAAGATATTCTAGTTTAACTAATAGTTGTAATATTGAATTATGCTAAATATAAATATTTGTAAATAGAGTTTCATTTTCTACATCAGGTTTATCTTGTTTGAGCAAGATTATTTTTTATAAAGAATATATATGATTTTTCAAAAAAAAAATAGTTTGCTTTTAATGTTTATTTAGTGTATATTTAAACATGATTTTTTAAAATATTTTTTCTAAAAAATTTAAAAAGTATAATAAAAACAAATAATTATTTTCTTAAAATTAACTGAATTAAGTATACACTCTTTTTGGTGGTGTAGAGCATGACACTTTCGTTTTGGACGACAAATTATTGGATTTTTTTTCTTCTCTTTATCTTATCATTTACTTTTCTATATTTATTAACTTTCTCTCTCTTTTTCTTCGTAGTACTTTTTATGATTGTGAAATAAATATTATATTTTTTTCCGAAGGAGAAATGTTGGCTAAAATTCAGAAAGTTAATACATGTATATATTTGGGGTGGGGGGTCCATGCATGACCTAGGAAAGTGTGAACAAGTTGATAATTAGACATTTGTCAAATAAAGAAAGAAACTAAGAAAGAGCTAGTTGGCAAGTGGGTATGGCGTACTGTACATGCCCACAGTTTTTTCTAACATTCTTAAAATTATATATAGACCTTACTACCAGTACCTTGTTTTTGGAATGGTCAACTTTCCATGAAGCTAACATTGTTTGCATCGTTCTGTACCACTAAAAAATTCTCAACTCGCTCCCTGAAAAAGAGGGGAAAATCTGCAACTAGGAATCTAGGATTTGTTCAAAACATGTTGAGCCTGTTTTTGGTACAAAAAACATGTTGAGCCTTTTTTTGGTAAAAAAAAAAAAAACATTTTCCTTGTTCTATACAACAACTTACTCACACCAGCTTGTATAGTTGTATATATTATTTGAAATTAAGCTGATAATTATACTTTATAACATGTAGTGGGTTTGCGGGTAAAAAGTTGAGTCGATTTTGAGAATTTAAATTTTGTTTCTAAGATATCTAATCGATTTTATAAAATTAAATTTGATATAATTTGTTTTGCTTTGAATTGAATAGATTTTTCAAAAGAGTATGTAAATATTAAAATAAATTATAAAAAATATAAATTAATTCAATATCAAGTATTACATTTCATATATATATATATATATAACTTATAATATAATTCAAAATACAAATTTAAATTGGATATAATTTCACAATATAGTTATGCAGAAATAAATACATTTTAGAATTAGTCTATTCTTGCTTTTCTAATATCCGAGTCTCATCCACGCTCATACTTTAGAAAAAAAGAAAAGAAAAGTAATGAGAGAATACTTTGTTTGGAAATTTAAAATAAAGAAACATTACATTCCATATATATAACTTATAGTATTTCAAAATACAAATTCAAATTGCAAGTTGTAGATAATATCGCAATATAATTATAAATAAATAATATAATTTAGAAGTATATTCTTCATTAGTAATATCTAAGGCCAATTCAGAAAAAAAAAAAAAAGTAATATCTGAGGCACATTCAAGCTCTTCCTTTAGAAAAAGAAAAAAGAAAAGTATAAGAGAAAACATTTTAGAAATTTAAATTAAAGAGAAAAAATTATTCCAAAAGAAACATCATTATCTATATTTTCTTTTTTTCTCTAATTTCTTTCTCCTACCAAAGCACACCATAACTATACCAAAAGAAGAAGAAGCTCACCATGAGTTTTTAATTAATATGAGAAGTTGTATCATTTAAGCGAATACCATAATTATAAAATCCAACTAATAAACGGCGAAACTGAACAAAAAGGTAGAACATTTCATAGGTCAATAAAGAAATATCACTGATATTGGAGCTTTTGTAATTATGACCAAATTTTTTATTAACAACACATTTAGGACATCTTCATTTGCTTACTGTCACTGAAATGAATGGTCTACGATAAGTATCCATCTTTGTCAGATATTAACTGGAGCTCCTACAGATTTCAACTCGAAACCTGGTTTATAAACGAACTATCTATAGGTATTGAATTATACGTGAAAAAACGATAAATACGTGTAAAGTGACACTCTAGAATACTTGTATTAGTTTATTTCTTCACTAACAAATGCATCAACGCGCGTAATCATTCATTATTATTTTTTTATATCAAAATAAACTTTTAAAAATAATAAATGTTTAACTATTGACATTAAATATTTAGTAATATCTATCATCATCACTAATATTATTTATTTAAAATATATTTTATTGTTTAAATATACATTCTTTATTATTAGTTCAAATTTATTAGAAGTTACATATTTTTAGCTTCATTTTTTATTTAATGAAGTTTCCCAATACTCCTTCTATCCCTTTTTATAAGTTATATTCTAATTTTTTTTATTACTCCTTTACATATATAAGTCAATTTAAAAGTTTTATTAAAATAATATTGGTTATTTCTTCTTCTAAATTTACCCTTAATTTATAATAAATTATGTTTAATTACCTTATACTTTCCAATATTAATACTAAGTTGTTGTAACAAGAGTAATTTAAAAATAGAAGTATTGATTTCAAAATTAAACTTCAATAATATTTTTAAAAACATTGTATAAAACCATAGAAAATTATTATTTTTATTATAAATTTAAAATATAATTTATAAGATCAAATATATTTATTTATTGTAAAATAAAGTATAATTAAAATATAAATTATATGAAAATAAAGATTTATTTCATATAATATAAATTATATATATGAAAGTAGGCATTTATTTTATACAATATACAATATGAAACTATACATTTATTGTAATAGTATTTATTTGATGAGTTTCGCCATCTCACAATCCAGTTACGGGCTTCATGCTCAATTCATTTTTTTTTTCCAACGCGAGGTTTGGTTATACGTATCACATACGTACGTATGCATGCAACCGAAGATTTCTAACGTAACTACATGCGTAGAGAATCTGACATCCTAATATTTTAATCTATTATATTATTATTATGGAGTCCTTAATGCACATTCCCATGAATAATCTTACACACAAACTTCATATTTATTGCAGTTCACACTCCCGAAAGATTGAAAGAATGATACTTCTATATATAAGTGGTGATACACGTACGCGTATATGGTTGAAATTGTTATATATATATATATATATATATATATATATATATATATATATATATATATATATATATATATAGGTTGATATTGATCTTTCATTATTGTGATGATTGATCAAATATTTTCTGAAACTTTCTTGGCGGCTTCTACATGCGATCACGGAAAGTCGCCGCATCAGTTACCATTTGACTGTTTTTATTGGTTTTTTGTCACTGCTTATTAAACTGTCCAGTTTTCTTCAGTTCTGATTGATCAAATATTGGTTTTTTGTGACTAACTACACATTAATCACAGAGTATAATATTTTTTATTCTTTTTATGAAACACAATTAATTAATTAAAATATTAATATTAATATTAAAGAAATTTACATTATCCATACATTCTACTTCTCTTGTTCCATTATAATTATCATATAAAAAAATAAATTGTCCCTAAATAATTAATTGTTATTTTAATTTTTTAATATAGTTTTATTTTTTTCACTTATATCTTTTATATATTAATGAAGAATTATAACATTTAAAAATCAATTAACTATGATGGAAGGTTAATTTTGTAAAATTATTATTATTTATTTATTTATTTATCTATTACTTTTTCCTAATTTATGTAAAAATATGATTAATTATTTCGGATGCTGGGAATAAGTAAATTCATAATTAAGCATGTCACTAAACTTAATTTTCAAGAGATTGCTTGACGTCAGAATCGGAGCCTGCTCTAGGACTTCACATTTTCTTGAGAAAAAGGTTTTATTATTATTATTATAGGAAAAGATTCAATATTAGATACAAAGGATGGAAATTGTTTCCATCGTCTAGGAATCTCCGAAGGGCTTGTTCCGTACGTCTTCCTGTTTATAAATTTTTATCGGATATATAAATAAGAATGAGAACAAAAAAGCACGAAACATATATATTAACTTGAGGCGGATATACAGATTATATTTCCTAACTTGATTATTTGATGATATGGTCTAAAATATTAAACAAAGTTTTTTATTCTAGTTAGATGATAAAATAATTAAAGCTCAAATATTAGGTTTACAAAAAAAATTATTAATTATTATTTTTTATAAAATAAAAATACCTCATAGGTAAGAAATTTATGTATACATGTTAAGAAAAAAGACCTAACATATAGTTATTATATTTAAAATAAAATATTTATTTTAAATTTTATTCACGGTTGGACGATTCCTGATTCTAGTTATCGAATAATTAAGTACACAAAATTTCTTAACCTTTCCTTCAAACAATCAAAATTCAAACTCAAACAAAACGTTATTCTTCTTCCAGTTGTTTCATTCGTGTCCATGAACATTATGCCACGACTAGTCTTAATCTTCGAACAATATATTGAAAGTCAAACAATATGTTTATGGCCATCCTTTTCTCATGTGATAAGTGGAATTGAATCTTCACGTCTGATATTAATATTTCAGTTACTTTGTAAACTACTCAGGTCCCACATTCAGGCTTCTTCAAATCATATTATTGTTCCATCTAGTCTGCGAAAGAGTCAAATATGACTTCCTCTGATTCTGCAACAAACCTCAAGGTTTTTTCTCATTGAATGTTTGAATCTTCAACAGCATGCAAGTTATTACGACGTATTAGACAGATATGTCAAATTAATTAAGGTTAGGATTTAAGTTTATACCCACTTTATCATATTATCTTCACACAATCTAGTTTGTTATTAATCATTGTAAATTCTATTTTTAATGAATTAATTCAGTTTGCTTCTAAAAAAGAGTTATTCATTGTAAACTATTAGATGAGTATAATTGTTTATCATACTAGTGAAAGTATTCTATAAAAAAACCCCTTAAAAACAAAATTAATTAAACTCGTTAGATTAACCTTCTGCTTCATAAAATCTCAATTGCTGATTTATTCTATTATATTTATGAGGTTACAATGGTGAAGGAAACAGTATTATTTTTTCACCGTAGTAAAGCAATTCAGTGTTGTTGCGCTTACTCATTCATTAAGAATTTCTGTAAATGAAATGGCAAGTAGTCTCTCATAAATTCCTATATACCTGCCATGCATAATTAATGACACGATTTGGAATTTTCAAAACGAATTGTCATACTCATATCCATCCTTGTTTTCATAGTCTTGGGACTAGAAATGATGGGTGCACAAGATCAAGCGTATCTTACACTCGGCCATCTACTAACAGATGTTAATTTCTTTCATTTTCGTGTGATAAAAGCCAATTAAACAAACGCCTACGTTTGCATCAAACCTTGTTCGTTTGAAAACCTGGTCAGCTGGATCCGTTATTGCGATTATCTTTTGCCGGTAAAGCTTTCAATTAATTGAAAATGCAGGGTTACAACATGAAACAGATGCATGCATTGACGACTGTATCATTACTTATGAAATGGTTCATGTGACAACAAAATATCCGTAAACCATCAAGTGAAAAAAGATAACAAGATACTCCTACGCACAAATTAAGTCACTTCTGAATTCATTTTTATTCAATATGTTTTTTGAAAAATATATTGTATTGAGACAAAGATTACCGTGCATCAACTTAATAGGTGATGCATTATGAACCACCATAAATAATGACCTTAGATTGAGCTCGTGTTTACAGTATTGTAATGCGTCTTCTACACCTTATCATTACCTTTCTTTTTCTCTCTAGCAACCTTCACGGTTAGTTACTATTTGCCACCGCCAGAAATGATTTTCAGCAGCACCAGCAAACCCCAATGCATTCAAAGGAGATCCAAAGAGACGAAAAATACATACATTGCACATACATATCAGTCAATGCTGCCACGTTCCTAGCACAAACAAATTTTGTTGCTTCATAAGAGGAACCAACCATGAATTTTTAGAGTAAAACAAACAGATTTACATTATAAAAATTAAAGAAATAAAAAAAACTTGAGCGAATTTGCTATTTGTTCTGAAATTCCATTAAAAGGGATGACACATGTTGTGATTGGCTACATTTGGGCTCGTTGCTTCCCACTTTTTCTAATTAAACTTGCATTTTCAACAACAAATTGCTAACTTAACTATTTTTAGGAAAATAATGAACCAAAAAACTTCAACTGATGTGTTGGGAGGCGTGGCGCACGCCAATGGCATTCTAGTAGGCGACGGAGAAGAGATTGCACTCCTACACATGAGTTCCTAGTTCTCCACGACGTGAAAAGAAGAAAAAAGATAAACTGAAATGCTGCTACCGAAAATTGTCTCCGGTAATGACAAATGGTTGTCAATGGTGGAGGTTACTGGGGAGAAAAAGAAAGATATTTATATAATATGTAGAGGGGTGCACCATAACATTGTGAACGATAGATCAAGAATCAACATTTATGGTCTATAATGGAACACTATTAAAGTGATTCAGTTTAGTCTTTACCTTGTATCGAACGTCCTCCTAAAAGTATTAGGCGCCAAATTTACAAAAGTGGACAATTGAAGACACAAAGGGGTAAGCCCAATATTAACACACCTTCGTCGCTTTTTAAGTTTTATACTATTTAATATTTTTATAAAGTATTAGATTTTTAGTTTATACATTAAATATTTGTATATTACATAGATTTTTTAATTTTAAAAAATAAAATTTTTTTGACATGCATTTATAAGAGAATAATTACATTATTATTTAAATAAATAAATACAAATATTAATACCTCAAATTTATAGAAAAGGACAAGTTTTAAACATAAAAAAATATTTCAAAAGTATAAACACTCAAGGATAAAGTAGAATTATTTTAGCAAATGAAATAGAAGAAAATTAAAAGTAAATATTTGGGGAAGAATCCTGAAATGTGAGAAAAATTATTGTGAAAAATAAAAGTAATTAATTATTTGATCATTTTTAAGAAATATAAAAACATCATACAATACTAAAGTCAAGTCCCTAAAAAGTATGATAGTTTTTACTTAATCCAAAAACAACAATTTTATTTTATTATATAAATCAAAGCATCCAACCCCCAGCACAAAAGAAATCATAATAATAAAAAAATCAAAAAGGCATTTTTCCCCATCTATTTGGGTCATGAGTGGCAGTAGCGTTTGGGCATGCCCAACCGGAAAATAAGTGCATTGATGGACTTTGGGCTTTTCGACCTTTCAGTAAATTCCCCATCTTATTTTATGTTGGTAATTAATTATCGGAGTCAAAGTATTCCTTGGTTGAAAGTGAAAGACTAATTCTTTGAAGTTTAAAGCATTGAGATCTGTTTAAGTGATTAATCTTTTTCAACATGTTTTTTTATACACATGAACGAGGGCTGAAACCCATTATCACATACTTCAGATACAATGTTATTTACCAATTATAGCACATCATGTTGATTATTTTGATAATTCTATGTGAACTTTTTATTCCTCATCACATTCCTTTTCAAGATAGACCATATATGTTTTTGGTTTTTAATTAAATACATTTTGGAAATTAAATTCTGAAAATATTAGGTTATAAGTTAAAAAAAAATGTTTGCGAAAAACAAACGTCAATGAGTTAATATTCACTCTGAGATTTCCCAGTCCAAACTAACATTCTGTGCAACCAGATGGGATGGAATTTTACCAAGCTTTATTTTAAAAAAGAAAAACTTATTTTCACTTTTAATTTTTTAGGTACATGAACCTGCCATCGCACATAAATTACCTAAACGGCGGGCTAAACCCTCACATGGACAATTTTAATGCGTAATAATTTTTTTATATATTTTTATTTTTCTATTTCAAAATTAATATCTATCAAGAGTTATGATAAAAATACCTGATGATGTTTATAAATCTTGAGAAAACATACGATAGAGTTTCAAGAAAAGTTTTATGGTAGATTCTTGAAAAGAAAAAAAATATATCATTAAAGTATGTTAATACAATCAAGGATAAGTATGATGAGACTACCACATATGTGAAAGTTCGTAATAGAACATTAAGGGATTTTCCTATCATGATAAGGTATACAGCAAGGTTCGACTCTTAGTCCTTATCTCTTTGCTTAATGATGAATGAACTATCAAAAGATATTCAAGAGGAAGTGTCGTGATGTATGTTGTTTGCAGATGATATTGTACTTATTGATGAAATTAAAAATGGTGTTAATAGAAAACTTGAATTATGGAGAAATAATTTGGAATTTAAAGGATTCACAATAAGTCAGAGCAAGACTGAGTACATGAAATGCAAGTTTTCGCTGGTAAAGATGGTGATCAAGACCTTGTGCATCTACTTGGTCAAGTGGTACCCAAAAGAGATGTTTTTAGATACTTGGGATTAATTTTGCAAATAAAGCTGGAGAGATTGATGAGGATGTAAATCATAGAATTAGAGCATAGTAGATGAAATGACAGAGTACATCTGAATTTTTATGTGACCGCAAAATTCCCCTTTAAGTTAAAAGGAAAATTCTATAGAATAATGGTAAGACCTGCAATGTTAGATGAAACTCAATGTTGACCAGCAATAGGCAAAATGAACATAAAATAAGGATAACAGAAATGAGGATCTTAAGGTGGATGTGTAGTTATACGAAGATGAATAAAATAAAAAAGGAAGATATTTGATAAGAATAAGAGTCTGTTAGCAAGAATTTCACACAAAGAAAGATAGAAGTAGACCAAAACTTACCTGAGAAAGGTAATTAAACAAAACTCAATGGATTGGGATATATATTTGCGAAGGTATGTCTTAAGATAGTATGGAGAAAAGTTATAAGTTTGATGGAGGATTAGACCTGTTATTATCTCTATGTTTCAAACGATAGATTTTTTTTTTCCTCTTTATTTTTCCCCTCCTTCTTTCATCTTTTATTTTTATCTTATTTTCTTTTCTTCTTTTTTTTTTCCAACTTTCTAGTATCTATCATTAGGTTCACCTACCACCAACTCCAATTAACTTAAGTTAAAAATGTTATTGATGTTGATATTTCTTTCTCTTGCATTTGTTTTTATCTTTTTTTTTCTTCATCATATTCTTTTATCGTATCACATTCTTTTTTTGTTACATTATCTCATTTTTTTTTAAAGGTGTGAGAAATTATTTTTTTTTCAATAGAAATGATGTATTAATCAGAATCATTTCTCCTTTTCAAACAATATACATGAGTTTATCTTTTTCTGAATAAATACAGGAGTTTATCTTAACACCTTTAACTTATGGTTTCCAAGGATATCCCCGCAAGACCCCTAGTCTCCAAGTGTTATGTTCTAATTAATGAACCTTCCAATTTACTAGTACGTCATATTATATAGTTCACATTTTTTATTATTATCAATTTAACGCAAAAAAGAAAAGAGTGCAATAAAATGTGTGATTTTTATTTCATTATATAAAAATGATAAAAAAATGTAAAATAAAATGACATATTTTGGTGATCACTGAATTAGGATTTTTATTTTTCCAATAAATAAATTTTAATCTTTTGAACTAACTATGAGATTAATTTTCAGTTTTTGACTCTGTTACACTTAAAACTTTTGTCCCTTTTTAATGATATAAAATAAAATGACATGTAAATAACATGATCGTTTTTCAATATTAATTAATGAAAAATAAATAAAAGCATGAAAAAAGGCGCGTACTTTCAATTTGCAAGCATGCATGGTGCATATACAATTACTTATTGAATGATTTTATCTAGGTTCTCCAATCTTTTTATATATGGTTCGTTTTCAATCAACTTTCTCATGTAACATAAAAGAAGAAAGAGGCCTGCAGAGGGAAAGAAAAAGAAAAGGGGGAAAAGGCTTCAACGCAAAAGGCACACAAAACAGCCTCGAGCAATAAAAAATGCTGAGAATGGCCATGCATTATGTAAATGTATATATGATTGTTTTGATTGTTGTTATTATTATGGCCATATTAGTTTTGATCCTTCAAAAAAAAATTCATTGTATTTGCTACTTGAAAATTTCAAAACTATCTGTTAAATAGAAGCTACAATCACTTGTTGCAGACAATGTGACTAAAACTCAATTACCGTTAATGCACGTGTTTGTTTAGTTTTAAATTTTGGTTCTACTAACAGCAAAAGTAATATGAGTTTAATTGTATGTATTTGTTTTGGAATAAGAGAGTTGTAATATAGTTTTTTCTATTCTTGCTGGACATACTGAATGTTAAGGATGAAAATAAAAATGTTAATGTTGAAACAATTATTTTTGTAAACTTTTAAAAGAAATATTTTGAAAATTTCAAGAATCAAATACAATAATATTATTTTTGGAAGACTAAAACTAATATATTTTAATATTTAAAGGATTGAAATCATATGTAATCGTTTCTTATAATGAAAGATTTTCTTTCTAAAAGATAATAAAAATAAGTTTTTAATTAATCAAGGAGGGAAGATATAAGAACGATTATTAGAGATGAAATTAGTTTCAAGAGAAAAAAAGAAGAGATTAGTATCCAAAACCAAACTGACTGTATGTGTGAAAGTTACGAATAAAATTATAAAATGAAAAATAATATTAAAAAATTATAAAACGTAAAGATACGAATAAAAAATAGGTGTTTTAAAATAATAGAGTTGATCTAATAATTTATGAGTTATATTATTTATATGATATTTTTATAAGATTATTTTCTCTCTCTTTCATTATATCAATCATTTTATTCGTTTTTTTAAAAAAAGAGAAATACAATTCTCTCTCTCTCTCTTTTTATCTATTTTGTAATTCAATATTTTATTTTTATAAATATAATTCTCGTAGTTCATACGGTAGGGGGGGTTAAAACAGTGAGGTAATAATTGTAAAAACAGAGCGTCTGAAAATGTTTCGTAGTATCAGTTTGTAGTTGGTCTGAAAAGGCAAAAGAAAGGCCTTTGGGTGAAACCCCAAAAACAGCAGCACGTATCAGTGCTCCATCGTAACTCACACTCACACTGCCACTTCATCCAACCTCCCATTGATCACCCATTCTGTCCTTTTTTCGTCACACATTTTTTTACGTATAAACTAATCATACATAGACATATGTAGTGTATATACACTCTTTATTTATTTTCCTATATATATACACACACATATTGCTTCAAACATATATCTTAAGGAGTCATTTAGAAACATGTAAACAATAGTGTATACTTTTCCGGTAACCTAGAGTAATCAAGAGAGACCACTCCTTTTATTTGAATGTGATTGAATATAAGCTATATTGGACGACTCATTCACTTACTGTACGCGTAGAATAAAATTTTCGTTTTTCGACTTAACTATTTTAAGTTATACAAAAATGATTGCGAACACTTTATATATTATTAATTTGATACCCAATGATATAAAAAATAATAGAAAATATATATATATATATGATAAATAATATAATGTTGTAAGTCTATATGAGATGTTTGTAATTAAAGAATGTCTATTTTTCTAATTATTTATAGGTTTAAATATTTTCTTTTGATCCTATAGTTATATTTACTTTTTCATTTGGTTTCTATAGTTTAAAATATGATATTTTGATCCCTATAATTACAATTTTTTATATCTGATTTAGTCCTTGACGTAAAATTACCTGTTTGTTCAACCACGATATATCACTGTTAGCTGAAATTCTTTTCTCCATCCTTGATGACATATTATTCATTCTACTGTGCATCAACCCCAAGGTCGACCCCAACCTTCTACAATCGTAATTCACCATCACCTGCCATATCCACACTTTTTAGAGTTTCTTCTCTTAATAACCCCTTTCCTAACGTCACAAACACACTTAATTAGCTCCTCCTTTAAAATTCAAGCACCATGAAAAGTTACGTCTACAAAATTCAAAGGTGGAAAGTCACGTCATGATCAAACGAATAGCGTTAACAGTGATTTCATAAGGAGAATCAAATTATAAAAAAAATAAAAACATAACTATAGAAATTAAATTGACATGTTTTAAATTATAACTGAAAAGTAAGTGCAACTATATATATGTGAGTCAAAAGTATTTAAACCTTATTTATAATATAGAGATGCATATTGTCTTTGGCAAGAAAATGCAAAGTCAAGAACAGTAGAATCTGTGACTGCTCTTCTCTGCGTGTCCCTTTTCTCTTCTCATCTGCACTCACACTCACTGATTACTCTCCAGTCTTGACTACCTCCGTTACGTTACTCTCTCTTTCTCTCTCTGAATATCACAGCAAAAGAAGCATCAAAAGCAAACGTCCTTTTAAGTTGATAAGACTGCCACTTCAACCTTTAATGCAAGAACCTTAGCTTTCATTTCACTGTTTGTCTTGCACTCCTTTTCTTCCACCACAGACCATAGACAAGGTACAATCTTTTAATGGATCAATCTAAGTCCTAGTTACAACGAAAAAAAAAAAGCCTAACGTACACCTACGTTGTATTATTATTATTTGAAAGTAAAAACAACCACTTGACTGTCATCATCTTCACCTTCGTACCCTCTTTCTTCACTCAAGTTATGTGGAGCATGGCCATTGCCGAATGCACGAACATGGTCTTTAAGGGACCTCTTATGCTTGAAATCAGAACCACAGACGCAGAACCAAAGCTTCCCACAATTCTTCTCGTGTGTTCTCCAATCTCCTCTTACTGCAAATGGCTTGTGACACTTCCTGCACTCGAATGGCTTCCCTCCATGCTTCCTCTTGTAGTGTGTTTTGAGGGTCCTGAAATCCTTCAGTGGCTTTGACCTTGGATAGTTTATGTTGTTTTTGCAACCCTCTTCACAGCAATAGCAGGGTAGCCTCAGCATTGGAGAACCTGCTTTTGACCCTCTCAATGACTCCGATCCTTTCCTATACTGCGATCCATGTCCCCACATATGCATCTTACAAAAATTCATGTGATGTGAGTCACATTATAAAGTTATTATATAAGCCCATCCTTGAGAGCAAAATAAAGTGCAACAAATGATGCTATGGTACTGGTAGATATTTTAAAATTGGATGGAGCAACCATATATACAAGATTTCTGCTTTGCATTTGGTGAATTTTAAAAATAGAATATATATTTTGCAATGCACGGTATGATTATAATTATTATTGTACATATGAAATGCAAGACTTCGTTGAGATTTCAAATGGCTAATGATTTTAAATTTCACTTTCACTAGAGAAGGCAAGGGTTTACCTTTTGCTGTGTATATATAAATATATGTAAGTGGTAAGTGTTTAACGATAAGAAAGTACTATTTTGAAATTATTCATCCGAGTCTAATAAATGCTAGCTCTTATGAATGTGTACTAGCTAGGTAGTACAATATTCACCAGGAAAAGAAAAAAAAAAAAAAAAAAAGCTAAGTAGGTAGTTCAGTTTCAGCTGTTACTGACTAACCTGCATGTTGTTGAAACGGTTGAAGGTTTTGTTACAGACTGTGCAAGAAAACTGGGTGGGTCCAATGAGGATTTGTTGTGGAGTAGGTATCCAATATCGACCGTGAATTGGAGTGGAAGAAGGTTTGGTGGCAGCGGTGGTGGTGGGAAGACCAATGTGGAGGGCCACTGTTACACCACTCAGGTCATCGGAGCTAGGGTTTTGCTGATGATCACGCATAGTAGAAGAGTATTTTGGGTTAGATGCTTTGGATTTGAATTTGTGCTGGCTAGGAGGGCCAAGGGAGAGGGAAATGGAATCTTCATTGTTAACTTCTTCAGCTTCTAAGCAGGCACTATCACTTCCACAAGAGGATATGCAGGATAAAGAGTATGTTTTCTGCATGGTGGTTTGGTGAGAGAGAGCAGTGAGGGAGAGGGTTGAGTTTTGGTTTGAGAATTTCAAAGTGGAGGGACGAGAAAGGACATAAATAAACATAATTAATCTGTGTTTTCTTATTTGAGTGTTTTTAATTTTTAATAGGAAAAATGCTTGCTTTTGTGTACTTGTTTTATCTTGTGGTGTTTTATCTTTAATGAAAAGAAAAAAGAAACTGATGTTACATCATTATAAGTGAAACTAAACTTGGATTTTTAAGTGATCAAAATGTTTGAAACTTGTAAAAAAAATGTGATTAAAATATGACATTTTATTAAAAGTTGTTAGTTAAATTTTTCAAGAGAAAAGTTAATCATGACAAAACAAATATATATTTTGTACATTTCATTTAGTAAAAAAACAAAAAATACAAATAATAGTAGGTTTTCTTTTATTTCGTTGAATAAAATGTAAAAATAAATATAAGGAAAAAGTTTACCTTTTAACAAAAATTAACCGTTTTTATCTTTACTAAACTCAGGTTTTTAATATTTGTCTGCTTTCTCATTTTCTTTCCAGTGTAGGATTACTATGCTTGGTAGTATAGAGAAAGAAAGAGGGTAATATTAAGGATAAATATTTACTTTTATTTTTTTGAATGTGCACTGTGAAATTTATTTATTTATGAAAGATGAAAATTTAAATTTTAATCTTTAAAAGTGAAAAAAAAGTACCATAAATTTATTTAAACATTAACTTTTGTCCATTACAAAGAGTCTATGTGTTACATTTTTAAATTTTAATCTTTAAAAGTGAAAAAAAGTAGGATAAATTTATTTAAACATTAACTTTTGTCCATTACAAAGAGTCTATGTGTAATATTTAGGGATAAAGTTGTCAACTCTCTAATCACATTCAGGCATAAAAAATGACTATTTATTTAAAATATAATTTAAATTTTATATTTCCTTTTTTTTTAATCGTTACAAGTATAATATTATAATAAATACTTATTAAAAGGAAAGTAAACATAAGTTAAAACAAACATAATAATAAATATTATATTAATTAATAAGTATAATTTGTTTGTTACTCTAAAAATTCCTATTGTGATAACATTAGGTAGTGACAAAATCAAGTTAAATCTCATTTATTTTATAAGGATTAACTTAATGACTATGCATTTTTGTTTGAATCTCTTATGTTGGATAAAGTACTGTCACATTAGAAATTTTATAAACATATTATGTTTATTAATCAATATTATGTTTATTATTATGTTTGTTTTAATTTATGTTTGTTTTCCTATTTTTTTTAAGTGTTTATTGTAATATTATATTTGCAACGTTTAAAAATGAGAGAAGATGAAGATTAAATTATATTATGGATAAATAATTATTTTTGTCTCTCAATGTGTAGAGCGCTGACAAATTCGTTCCTGAATGTGACACGTGAATTCTTTCATTAATAGTAACGGATGGAAGTTAAAAAATGAATAAATTTGTCGCATTTTTTTCATTTTTAAGCCTAAAATTTGAATTTTTTCCATTCGAAGACAAAGTTGTCAATAATCTACATATTAATATATTAAGAAATAAAAATGATTATTTATCCTAATATTAATATTAATATTAATATTAATATTAATGTATCTGTATCAGGAGAGGAGGTAGGTATCATGTGTGTAGGCGCACGTGGAATGAAGGAAATAATAAGGATGATAACGATGTGTGCATTTTGACATGTTTGGAAATGGAGTTGACAGCACCAGCAAAGACAGAAGAGTGGAGGAGGAAAAGCTTAGAATGGAGAGCACAAATTGTATTTTAGGTAGAAGTTTAATTTCAGTCGCGACAGACGTAAATGCAGATTTATTTTCTTACACGGTATCAGTTACAGTTACAGTTACAGTTAGCATCTATCACGTCCATCAGTTATTTTTATTACTACTAATTAACTATGCTAGTGGGTGGATGACAAAAGATACTAATAGAATTTCACACAATAATAATAATTATAATGTTACACACGCAAGAGTAGGGTTGACATAAAACTGCAGAGGAATCTACTAGATTGCCAGTGACAGTGGCACTGGCACTTCCTCTTTTTTAATCCTTCACCTCTCCCTCGTCTCACCAATCACCAGATCAACACAACAATTTTTCTTAGTAAAATGTTTGATGAATATTCACATTTCTATTCAATATCTTGTGACAGAGAAAATAAAATATATATATATATATAATTTATAATATGATAAAAAAAGATTAAAAAATAGAAGTGTTGACAATATTTTAAAAGTCAACGTGTTTATATATATCATATTTTTTTCTTATCATATTATTTACTTAATTTATTTTGTCT
Source organism: Glycine tomentella (assembly GCA_007407185.1). Taxonomy (NCBI): domain Eukaryota; kingdom Viridiplantae; phylum Streptophyta; class Magnoliopsida; order Fabales; family Fabaceae; genus Glycine; species Glycine tomentella. The sequence goes on from PYAF01005972.1 coordinate 2,579,563, forward strand.
ATCTTAATTGTTAAAAATTATCGTAAACAATTATAAAAGTAAAATAATTTTTTCAACCTGTATTGATTGACTCTTTTTTTTTTCTTTATATTTTGAGAAATTCAATCACATTTTAGAAAATTTAAAGATTTTGATATTGTTATTGATAGGGTACACAAACTCGTTCAATTATTGACTTAAAAAGCTAATTGTACCAAAAACCTTTAGATTTTCTTTGGAGATATATAATGACATTTTTTTCTTCGCTACCATAGCATCTCTTTGATTTATCTCTCTTTTTTTAATTTGAAAAAAAAAACTATTTGATATGCAATGCACACACCCCCAAAAGTGAGAGTGAGTGTGCAATGGTACAGTCTCTTTCCATTTCACATACAGACAGTAAACACACAAAACTATAAGTGTGTGAGGTAATAGGAACAGAGTAAGTAGACATGGAGAACTGTAGAAGGGGAGGCGTGTGTCCCTCTCTCTCTCATTTAGTTTTTGTCAAAGGGATTGTGATAGTGATGGAAAAGTACTGCATGTAATGAAACTCGTGAATCAACTTTAACTATTCCGGCCAATTCCTACAGAGAAAGAAATCTCTACTGCATGTGTACGTGTAGCTTTTGCATATATATATATATATACACACCACTTCTAGTTTAATCTTGATTAGCAACATATAAATCAAGATAATAATCAGTTTTCATATAACTAATTATCTCTACACTAATCATCTTAATTATTTTAAAAATATTACATATGACGCTTTTTTATATTCTATACTAGTCTTTTTAAATGTTTGAAAAATATCACATCTTCGTGGTTCTTTATCAGAAAGGTTGCTCTAAATATATGTTAAAAAAATAAGAAAATTTTGTGTAATTTTAAGAGACCTAAAAAATGATACGTGTAATTTACTCATTTTAATAAGTACTCACTATCCATGACCCTACTACGTATGTAATTAAGTAATTACTATAATTCATCTGAAATCACCCTAGTAAATTTTGTATAGCTGCCGCCAAGGTATATTATAACAAAATGATGAAATTCTCAATGTCTACCAAAAGGTCAGAAATATGGGGAGATTGTTGTGGTGGCAGGTCAGGTCATAACTTGAAGCATCTCGTGAACAGTATAGTACCATCCATGGTGGATAAAATTGATAGGGGGCAGCATTAATGGGCTGAAGTAAAGGGCTGGTAGGCCATGTCTTTGATTGGACATAGCCCTAAAACTTGGAATCTTTGAGTGACTGTTCAATCATCTCATCAATGACCAATCTATATATCTCTTGGCCTTCATTCAGGTGATCCACCAACTAAAAAAGGTGGCAAAAGGTTAGGTAGAAGTTCCAATTTGAGTTTATCTAAGCTTGTTTCAAACTTTCAGTATACCTACTGCATAGAGATTAATTTCTTGTAGGCTCTAGGTTATAATTGCTCTCCTATCTACTCTCCCGGACTACTCTAGTTTGATGAGAAGAAGAAACAGATCATGGACAACTAAGTTTATCCAATGTAGAGTGCTGAACAAATGACTGTCTGAACTAAGGTAAATTGATTTATTTAATAGAAAAAAATGTCTTCTTTGGGTAGAAATTGTGAGAAATATCATTCTTGTGGGGAAGAAAATTAATTCATGTTAATCTGAACTAATATATTTGGCTAAAATGACTATATTAATTACCTTTTAGGCTTAGGAGTTTGGTTTGAAATAATTAGCAAATTCATGTATAATATTTTTACTGGTGTAGACTTTAGAAGTTGATTTTTTTTTTTTTTTGTCTAAAAGATGTTTTGATTTGTTTATTTTCTGACATTTTTAACATAAAAAGTGATTTTTAAAGTAATATTTAAGTTGTCTCTTTACAAGATGTTTCTTGAAGTTTTGAAATATATTTTAAACTAACATGCCTAAGGGTTTTTTTTTTTTTTTACAAATTCATTTTTTCATCATCACTTGAAATTAAACAAACATGTTACAAATTAATAGTTTAGTTCTTCCTTAGCAATCTTATATAAATTGTGGTATCTGATAGAAATAAAGGTATCATATGAGGCTTTTGTACTAAATACATTTTTTTTTTGTCAGCGGAAACATGAATTTAACTATATCAAAATTTACTTATGGTCTATTATGTCTTATTAGAACCTTGACATACAACATTAAACATTGTTTATGGTAGGTACAGAGGATTCTTACCAATCTTGCATATATTTACAACTTGTCTTTGTCGGTTGCCTTTAAAGGCACCAATTTCATTTTTATGTCGTTGAACGTCTAGGAACATAAATCTTTCTCTTGCCACGTGATGCAAGTTGTCATTGACCAAGTACCATTTGATGGGTTTCCTTCTTCCTATTAAATACATCTACAACAGACAAAATGAAAGATCTAGGTACACATTAATGTTTGAAAAGCCTTTGACCTATCCCTCTTTCCATGAGATCATTTGAACATTACATGTCGAAACTTTCTACAGAAACTATAGGAAGACATAACAGTTCCAAACAATACAAATGGTAATTAAAGTTCTTTTTCTTATGATTTTTTTTAAAGCTTGTGCTAGTCTATTCACTTAGATGTCTTTTATTTCTTTAGAATCTTGTTTAAGTTAGTTATCCCATTGACAAAACTACTTAAGTTTTCAATGAGTTAATAATTTGTCCTTCCAAAATAGCTGGAAATACTTTAGTCTACTAACGTCCCACATAATAACTGGCCATATGTAGAAATTTGTCCTTTCCAAAATCATAGGAAATAAAATGGTTATGATAAAATTGTTCACAGCAGGACTTCCACAGGCTAGCTGTGGTGCTAATTAATTAGGTGAAAGCAAAAACTTTCTGGGGTTAGACCAATTAGAAGATGCATGAATGGCCAAGAGAGGCTTTGGATTCGATCCAACACATGGATTGAATGACATGGGCCAAACAAGTACAGACAGAGGAGCACTGTAGGTGGTGGATGAGTATGCTTTGTGAATTTGGTTTAAGTGGGATTTGAATGTGGGAAAGCTGAAGATAACTTTGCCATTTTGTTGTTTTTGTACTAGAAAGGAAATTAACTTGGAATCTCAGACTTTCATAGCTCCTCATCATTCATCTGGCACTTGCCAGTTAGCCTGTAAGCATGCAAGTATAGTGTAAGGCAAAACTGAGCCACCAAATTAAAGGGTCGCAACTTCCAATAGTCTACAATCCATGAAGGCATAAGGAAAAACAAATAACGCACAAGTGATTCATAATTATATAGAACTTGATGATAACATGTTAATTAATCAATTGAAATGATTTTATGTGAGCACATTTTAAAAAATAAGCATAAATAATTTTTTTAGAAAAGTTACACAATTAAGAATTTGATTGGATAAGTTTCTTTAGAAATATTTTTAAAAGAAAAAAATAAGATAAATTTTTCTATAAAAAAAATAAGTTCTCTATTAGTTACTTTTTAGAAATTCACCAATATATTTATCTAAAAGATGAGATGACTTTTATAAAAGGGTTAATGAAAAACTCATTTTATCTTATGAAAATTCATTTCATTTATTTATTCTTACTTTCTTTTTCTTCTTCTTAGAAGTGTTTATAGAATCCAAAACTATCAAAATAAAATGCATAATAAAGAGGTGGCTGGCAGCATAACCACGCAGTAGTGATGGTTGTAATTGTAGTAGTAACTACAATTGCGATAATGATAATACCAATGAAAGCAATTATGGTGATAAAGTCTATGGTTGTAGTGTTTAAGGCGTTAAGGACAACAGCAACATAGGAATGATGACAACTATACAGATGATAGTAATGACAATAGTATGTAATATAGAAGATACCAATACCGATAATAATACTACTAAACTATGATGATGGGAAAGAGAAGAGATAAAATATAATTATTAAATAAAAAATAATTTTTTTTATCTTTTTAATATTTTTATTTGGAATAAAAAAATTGACTCATAATTATTAAGTAATTCGTTACTGGTTACTTAATTGATTTGTATATTTTTTTAATTTTTTTCTTCTTAAAAACCAGACATACAACATATATATTTGTATTCTACACTACCATATTATTAGTCAAAGCAATATAAACCATATTGTTTTTTTTCCGGTACTATATATAAACCATATTCTTAAATAGAAGAACTTAACTCAAGCTATGCAGCAATGACAGAGGGTGTTCGTTTCTGGTTTTGTGTTATATTACATCATATTTATCTTGCATCTTTGTATGTCTGGTTTTGTTATATTACATCATATTTATTCAATTTCTGGTTTTGCATATTTATCCACATCTTTATATGTCCATCAATAAAAAAATATTTTTAATTTTTATAAAATAGAAAGACCACGTGTGAAAAAATAAAAGGTTCAAAATATAACTTTAAAAGTAATAAATTTTTTAAAAAAATTATTTTAGATCTAATTTACTATTGGATCGATTCTGCTTTAAGCTATATACCAATTCCCCCCAAAAAAGCTATATACTACCATCTTGTGTGTAAAAAAAATTCAACGACTAGCGTATGAAAATTGGGATTGCAAAAAATCACGTTATTGTTATTTTCTTGGTTGCATTGAAACCAAACCGACAAAAATAAATTTTGGTTAGAAAACAGACAAAATTTGAAGGCAACGTAACTCTATCGGCCATGTCCGGATGGGTTGCATATTACCCAAGGCTGACCCATCTAACGTTACCAACTCTAGTGGGCCTGATCCAATCTGTTCGGCAGAACTAATAGACCCATTACGAATAAATTTAGGGGAAAATGCAATTTTCTTCCTTTATTTTTTTAAAAAAAATCCAGGATTTTAGTTTTTTTTTTTACCAACTTCAAACGTTTATCTGTATTGTGTGTGTGTTGAGCATAAAATTGAATCTATTTATATGTATATGTAATACATAAATTATGTTCCTTTATATTTGTAAAAAATAAAAATTCTAAAAATTTGTATTTTTTGAAATTAATTATTATTATTTTATTTACTTATATATATTTTTTCAACTACTAACAATTTTTTGGACGCATTCTACATGTATATAAGACGTGGTTTGCCTCAAGTTGGTCATCTAAGTGTTTTTTATTTGAGTATTGGAGTCTTAATTTATGTGACAATTACCCGCGACCTCCTTTTTACAACCTCTGTGCTCCTTCTATCATTTTCGTTAGAAATTACCTCCACTGTCCACCCTGGTTAATCTTCTCTATGAACAAATGCCAAAGGGTTTTAGTTAGTGGTAAAATGTAGAGATCATTATAGACAACATAGATGCCTAAGAAATTGACCCACTTGGGTCATGAAGGAAAATCAAATCCATCATAACTGATAGTAAGTGATAAGTGGTAGCTCCCTAAGCCTATGAATAGGCCTTTGATGATGGAAACTTGTTGCTAGAACATCTTGCATCATTGTATAAGCAATGTATGAGCAGTTTCTCTTTCTCCCGTTATCTATTTTCTCTTCTTCGCAGCTCATCTGTCTTTTTTCTAATAAGCTCATTTCTAGCTCTTTAAATTCATTTTATGTTTTCATGGTTCTCACGGGACTCGGAAATTAAAGTCTGATCCACAACATATACAATCATTGAATTTATACATCTTTCAATATTTTTATTCCTAGTGCAAACCACAATTCGCAAAATTTGATGTAAAAATAAAAATATAAAAGTCTCTCTATCACGCATATAAATTTTTTAGAGTGATACTACTTCACTCATAAAAATCTTAATATACGCTGACATCAAAACCGAATAGTTAGAAAGAAAGAAAATAATACACATACTCACAGTTTTCTTTTTCTTATATCTTCTTCTTCTTCCTTTTCTTTTTTCTTTTAAGAAATAATAGAATAGAACAAAGGTAATGCATGTGTTTCTATTTGCATGTTTGTATTGTGAAATATAATTAATAATATTTATTATAAAATCTTTTGTTTATACATTATTATAATATCAGAAGCAGGGTATTATTATTCAAATAAAACAAACTAACACAATGCAGAGCAATGAACCTTCATTCACAGGTCTGAGCTGTCACATACATAAAACACCAGAAATATCCTACTTGTTATCCTTCATTTCCCAAAGAAAGGTAAATCACTACTTGTTATCCCTTCTATATCTTTAATCTATATGGAGAGAGATAAATAGAGAGAAGGGATAAAATACTTTAGCGGAACATTTAGTACAAGAAAGTCTGAGGATCATCATTTATATATAAGAATCATAAAACTATTAAATATTTAGTAAAATTAGTTTATAAGGTAGTTAAAGCATATAAATTATTTGAAAAGTTAAAAACTAATAAGCTAACTAATTGAATTGAAAGTATTTAGGAAGATTAGAGAAAATAAGTTTAATACTATATATATAAGTTAATAAGATTAATAGAAGATGAGAAGGGAGAAGTTGTAAAGAGAGAAATGGATATGAAGAGAAATTATGGGTAAATATGTCTTTTAAAAAGTATTATTCTTTTTCTCTCCACTTTTTTATTTAAACATATGAGTGAAGAAAAAATTCAACTTTTCTTTCTCTTTTACTTCTCTCGTATTTCTTTCAACCAAAAGACTTTAATAATTTATTTATTTATTACTCATTCTCTCTTTTCTCCTAATTTTTTCTTCACTACTTCTCTCATTATCCAAATAAAGGATTAGTCCCTTAATTTTTAGAATAAGCAAATTGTAGGCAGGACTAAATTAATTCATCTAAACATGGCTGTTGTGTGTAATAATAAACTAAGCTAATGTCAAGTCATTGCCAATTTGCGATTATTCCTAAATATTTTTAGAAACCGAGATGTAACAAAAGTCACGCGCAGCTGGTACTAGCGGTACGCGAGAGAATCATAGTAATAGGGTTGGCCATTGGAACGCATGAAAGGCCAATTTAATGCATCTTGCACACCCACTCATAATACTACAGCATCAGACACGCCCGCAACGTGGTCTTTCCCTTTTCTTTGGAACTCATGGGGCTATATTCCTTGCATATGTATTCTTTTTAATTTAGAATTAATCTCTTGAAGTATTAAGTATTGAAATTAAAAGATTGATATCTTTCAATATATATTTTAAGTTTAATATTTCTAAGTATTTTCAGTTTTTTATTCTTAATCTTTAAACAATGATTTTTCTTGGCCTATTTGTCTTTATATTTTTTATTTTATTAACAATTTTAGTATTTTTTAATCAAGTAACAACATTAATTAATTTTATAAAAAACATTAATTGATATTATAACTCACCATTGATAATCCAATCCAACGAGTCCATGAAACAGTCACATATAATTTTTTTTATTAAATTGTAATTTTTAATTCCTTACCTGTTTAGACTAATTGATGACATTAGTCTGATTATCGATGTCAACATTAACTACATTGTTATCTGATAATAAAGATAAAAAGTCACATCAAAGAAAAAGTTTTGAAACTTTAATCAATTAATATTTAGATTAAGATTAAAAACAAAAATTCAAAAGGGTTTACAAACAAAAATAATAATAAATTTTATTAATTATTGTAAAGGCCATATTTATTATAATTTTAGTTTGTTGATTATATAAATTTTATGATCACATTATATAAAATTAAACTTAAAATAGTGAAAACTAATATGAAAAAAAATTATATACTAAATGTGTAAAATAATTTTATATCATTATCTAATTAAAATTTATTATTTATTAGAATTTTATCAATTTTTATAGAATTATCTTAAAATTTAATATATTAATATTAAATAATAATATAAACCTATTTTACACCCAAAATATGAATATTATCGATAAACTGAATTAGTATAATTTGACAAAAACTTACTTTTCATAAGATAATTTATTTAAATATTGAAATAGAAAGGCTGGCAGAAAAAGGATAGAGGAGAGAATTTTTTTATATTATCCATAAACTAAAATAGTGATTGATAAATAGATAGACAAGACATGAAAGGGTAACGCAATTGCTAACGCGCGATGAAAATGCGAATAAAATAGCTTTCTCTCTCTCTCTCTCTCTCTGTAGAGATTATTGATTGATTTTTTTAAAAAACACTAAAATAGTACATTTAAATCGTAAGGGGGCATTCCGAGAAATGAAAGAGGTTATTGATAGACTATCATTGATTACTTGCTATTATCATTATTAATATTATATCAATCTATCTATGAAATATTATTTTATTTTTGTTACAAGATATAAATCTACGAAATACTGTGTACTTATATAAAACATTTTTTTATTAATCTTAGTTTCTGGAGTTGATTTTAAGTATTTAAAAATATTTCTAATGACATTCTAACATAATGCATATCTCTAATTCTTCAAACTTATTTTGATACACTTATATCAATAATTTTTTTATAAAATTATGGACTAGCAATAATATGATTGAGCCAAACTTAAGGGATTAAAAAACTATCTAAATTATTTTGTGTGTAATTTAAAAGTTTTTTTTCATATAATTTATATTCTTTTTTATTTTTCTTTTATAGCATAGCAGTTTCATTTTCTTATTCTTTTCCAAAACTAAAAAATTATTTAATATTGGAACAATGACCAAAGTGACACTATTCACAAAGATATTCACCACAAAGTCACGCGAACAATACTAATTGTCAGAGTGTCACTCGTCATAATTTGTTATGCCTACCAGCAAACTATGTCAGCTAATGTGGCGTCAATCAAATGGCCACGTATTTCGCTACAGATGCCAACAAAATACGTGGCAGTGACCATGGACAGGACACGTGTCAGCTCCAACGTATTTCACTGAGGGGCGCGACGAAATAAGTGGAGTATTGATACAACATGACATGTGGCAGCTCCCACTAATTCGCTGGGGGCATAGCGAATTAGGTGACACGTGGCAGCTCCTTAGTAATTCACTAAGGGGCATAGCGAATTAGGTACAGTAGTTTGCTACCCAGCCCAGCGAACTTGGTGTTATATAACCACACCCCCTTCATTTATCATTGTTCTTTCCCTTTCCATTTATCACGACACACACGTTCTTCACTTGTGCTCTATTATTATTCGTTTCAATTTCTGCAAAATGAGTAGTAATAAAAATGGTTTAATCACCATTATATATTATAATGAGAGGAGATATTTTGGATAGAATGGTCAAGTATTTGTAGGAGAAAGTAAAATGTTTTGAATGCCCCCAGGATGCAGTTATCATAATCTGATGAAAATGATTTACAAGAAGTTGAGATTACATCGGGGTCAATCTGTCTTTCAATTGACTGCTAGATATGCATCGGGCAACCCAGTGCAGTATGTTGCTGTGGATATTGTAGATGATGACGATGAAGCCTTAGTTACAGACGCATGCACATCCGACGGAGGAAACCCCAGATTTATCGAATTGCATGTGAAATTAAATTGTGGTGGATAGTCAAGCAGTCAACATTTTGTTCCACACATTGGCTCCATTGACCTTAACACAGAGCCACTGGTGAATTTCGAGTTAGGGATGTATCCTCATCACCACCAGCACCAACCCAACCAACTCAAGAAATTGATGATGAAGATAGGGATATATCGCCCCCCCCCACCACCACTACCAACTCAACCAATGGAGACTGAAATGGTGTCGGCCCACGACCCAACTTGGCCTGTGAACAGTTCTGAGGAAGAGGTGAACGAAGGTGTTGTTCCAGACATTGACTCATCGGATACGGACGTAAATAGTGATTTTGATCGTGGTCTTCCAATTCCTTCTTCGGGCATTGTCAGAATGCAGTACCCGGCTCCGATTCCAGGTATGGATGCACACCATGTGTTAGTCAGAAGTGTTAAAATTATTGTATGTTTAACAGAACAACGTGTTGAATTCTCATTACACAGGAGAGGACAATGTACCATTTTGGTCTAACATAAGACATTACACGAATATTAATTGGGCATACTATAACAGCCTCTCTTTCTCTCTCTTCTCCCTTAGCTTCTCTCTCGTTCCTTTTTCTTTTTTTTCTGCTTCTGCCATTGATGAACTAGAGGAACTTCTTAAACACTCAACCGTTGATCAAAACCCTTCACACCCAACATGAAAGTTGAAAGGAACTACTCAATGAGCTAGATTCCATCATCACTTTTCTCTGAAAACCATCAAACAGAGAGATCCAGTTCTCTAGGGGAAATTCACAAAGTTTGATTCTGGGGAGAAAAGAAGGCGTTTTAAGAACGTTCAAGCTTGGAAAAGTTGTTCTTTAGCCTCTCTTGTCGATTTAGAGGTAAGAAACTCAAGTTTTACCGTTTGATTTGTGAAATTGTTCTTTTGAAAAGTATGCTCAGGAGATTGTTCTGATGAATATTAAATTTTGAAACATGATTTTTGATGAAGTTTGATTTTGACCCTGAGATATGTATGAGTAGGAAGAATGTTGATGAAATGGACGGTGTTATGATAGTTGTGAGCCTAAGTGCCTTTACAAAAGTTGTTCAGAAGGCCAAATAAACAGTGGAAATGTGTTGATATATCTGTTTTAGTCATGTTGGAAAATTGTTGATATATGACCTAGGAGATCATTGAATTGAACTTATGCAGAGTCTATGGGGACTCTAAGGTCTTGGTTGGACCAAGATAGATCCTGTTGAGGGTCTGTGAATTGCCTATAAGGTGGTTAGCTCTGATAACCCTAAGATAGAGAACATAGAGATTTTAATGGAAAAGAATAGAGTTTCCTTTCATTCTAACGGCTGAGGACCGTTATTGATTGATTGTTTGTATGCCTTATGTAGGGCGTGAGAGTGACATTACTGGTGGTTGTGACCACGAAGCCGGGAGAGCCGGTATAGCGTTGAGAGTCGGTAAGCTCTTTGTTCTTGGGAGTGTTTCCCACTGTTGTGTTCCACCATACTCCGAGGGAGTTATGGTTAGTGTATATCTTGATGCATGTATATTGAAATTGTGTGTTACTGTTTATGGAAACATGTATGTGATGAGCTGAACACTGTGATAGTGTGGTTATGTGCTTGATAGATTCTCTGGCCAGTAGAATTGAATTTAATAGTCTATATATATAAGTCCTGATGTGAGATGTGCCCATATAAATGGATGAAGCCTCCTCAGGCATGATTAGTAAGCCCTGATGTGAGATGTGCTCATATAAATGGATGAAGCCTCCTCAGGCATTGGTATTTGTGTATGTATGTTATGTACATGTGATAATATGATTGATAGCTGTGAAGGCTATTTTGTAATGCCAATTTTGATATTATATGCATGAAAGTGAACCAGGGGGAGGAAAGACCTCCAAGAACCCTGAGTTTACTGAGATTGTTATCTCACCCCGGCTGGGAATTATGTTTTTGCAGGTGAAGCTCAGGGAACAACTGATAGATCCCAGGGTAAGAGGCCCGAGTAGAGGGATATGGTTCTGAGAGAACCTTAGGCATGGAGTGAAGAGCATGTTGGCTCTATCTTTTGATTTTTATGCCTTAAATTTTGTTTTAGAGACTTGAGGGATATGTACAGTTTTGAGACATATACTTTGTATATTATGAGATTCACCATATATGATATACAATGGTGTTGTTAATGACGTATGATGACATCATTTTTGTTTACTGCTTCCATTTTAATTATCTATGATAATTGTTGCGCTTAACAACCATAAAATAATGTTAATGAACCGGATGCATACGGGTCGTTACACATACCCAGATCAGGAGTTAGATGACATGCAAAGAGTGCAAATACCTAATTGGCAGATGGGTCGAGAGCTATATAAGGACCAGGTGTTTGAGAGCAAGCAAGATGTTCTTATGGTAACAAAAAATATTGTATGGCCAAGCATCGCACAACTGTAGTAGAAAAAAGTGATACGAAAAAGCTTATAATGGTTTGTGAAAATCATAATGACAGTTGTCCATGGAGGATGAGGGCATACCAAAAAAAGGGTGGCACTGAATGTGTTGTAGGCATATGGAACAACCAATACACATGTGTTAGTAAGAATCTTTCTCAAGATCACAATATGTTCGTTGATCTTAGGTACTTAAAATAGCTTATATTTGACTCCAAATTTTGATGTAAAATTTATTAATATATTATTGTTTGACTAAATGCAGAAATGATTAGGTAGGAGCACAGTGTTAAAATTGGGTTAATTCAGAAAAGGATAGCAATAATTCTCGGATTTCATATATCATATAGGAAGGCATGGTAGGCAAAGCAAAAGGCTATTGTGAAGGTTTTCGGGGACTGGGATAAGTCCTATGTGTTCTTGCTAAGGTGGTTGGGTTACATGTTAAATGTTGCTCAAGGGCCTGCCTATAAGCTGGAATTGAACGATCATTTTATTGATGGGCAACTTGATGGAAGTGCTAAGGTCTTCAAGAGGGTGTTTTGGACATTCAAACAATGTTGTGATGTTTTTAATTACTGCAAACCCGTTATCAGCATCGATAATACTCATTTGTATGCGAAATGCCAGGGAACACTGCTGATTGCAACATCAATTGACGGCAACAATTATGACCTTCCAGTTGCATTTGCGATTGTTTCCGAAGAAAATATTGACAACTAGTCGTGGTTTTTGACACTAATTCGTATTCATGTTACGCAAAAAGAGGAATCTGTCTTATTTTAGATCGCCATGCGGGCATACTGGTGGCGGTCAACAATGTCGAACTAGGATGGCAACCACCCAAGACATACCATGTTTATTGCATTCGTCATTTGGCAGGTAACTTTGGAATGGTGAAGGGGTGATCCCTCGTGACGCGCACGCCAATTACTGTGGACCACTGGAGGAGGGGCCTCTGTTTGACGTCGTACAGGTATAGGTGCAGGATCTCTAGGATCTGTGAGTCTATCTAAATCGTTGCATGCGGCGACAAGCAAACCACCTCCTAGTAGATCTGACTCATGTCAAATGCCCTCTGCGTCTACGACTTTGGTGGTGCCATGTGGACAATTGTCTCAATGTGATCAGTTTGTACATCAAGTATTATCAGTCAAGACAAATATTAAGTAAGTTGAAAACAAATGAATGTAATTAATATGCGTACCACGTGCATTGAACGCAGCTCTACTGGTCATCCAACGACAGGTAACAAAGTAATATTATTGCATATACTCACTGTTGACAGACAGGTACCCCATCTCTCCACATAATGAAGATGCTGCAAGACAAGGAAATCTCTATCTACCCATTGGGCAATGAAGAAATCATGTCGCTGCCTCCAATCCACGTCTGTCTCCCCTGTGATATTTATCGTTGGCAGCTCACTAAAATTAATAGGATCCTTTGGGATAGGCTAGTCAAACCCAAACTGACGCAGAACTCGATCCGGTTACTGTTAGACGACAATCTAGTAGCAAATAAGGGGACACACAACCAACCATCTGCGAGTTATCTCAACCTCCGGCGGTTGAACTATATCAACTAGGTCATACGACCTTCAACGAATGTCTCGGCTACACATGACATCAATATAATATCGATATCTACGAATATGTGTATATCTGATTTGACGCGTATCATAAACATTAAACTTGCAACAACAAAATATCAACATTAGCAACATATATTCCCAATAATGCCAAACCCACAATAGCAATACTTGTGTGCATATATTTCGCGCTTTATCACGTCCTGATTGTCATGCCAAACCCACAAACCTTTCACGTTGGAGAGTGAGGGAAGCTGGAGAGTGAAAATGAGGGAGGGATGGGGTGGAGTGTGGAGGGGGAAGGATTTATATAGTGGGCCACGTAAATGTAATTCGCTAGGGCTTATAATAAATTCCTCCATGCGTGACACGTGGTTCCAATGTTTTTTTTTTTGCCTGTCACGTATTTTGCTGGGATCAAGCAAAATACATAATCTGGCACGTGTCCCACTTATGCTCGACTAACAAATTGATGCCACATCAACTTAAGTTTTTGGCAGAAAAACATAACAAATTATGACGTGTAAGTACTTTGGGAATTAGTATTGTTCGCTGTTATATTCCGGTGAATATTTTCGTAAACAGTGTCACTTTGGTCAGTATTCCTTTAATATTTATCCGTCTGCCAAGAACCGCATCAGAACATAATAAAATTAAAAAAAAAAAGCAATATAAAATGCATCAAAGATTCTTGTTTTGTATGCGACGCCTCGACCGCGATATTTTCACGAGCCGTTCGCTTCAATGTCTCGTTTTCTTGACCTGTCTCTCTCTTTGTCTTCCATCTTTGTTGGGAATTTTTTTTTTTTTTTTTTTCCAATTGTTTTTCTTGCTTGGTTTACAAGTCTGTTTTATTTATTCCAAAATTTGATTCTAAGATCCCATATTCTTCAATGACAAGCTCTCTCTCTTTCTCTGCTTCCACAAATCGCCATTTCCTTATATATCCCTTCTCTCTCTCACTCTTCTTTAGTTCTTCTTCTTAACGCCACCACCACCTGGGCTTCCATAAAATGTATTTTTTCACTGAGAAAATGCAGAGTTTGAAGATGGGATTCCCTGACTACATCCAAACATTGGAAGAAGAACGCCGTAAGATTCAGGTGTTCTCCAAAGAGCTTCCTCTTTCCTTGGAACTGGTTACTCAAGGTAACCCAATTATCAAACCAACCATACCCTTTTGTTGTTTTGGCATGAAGATCATAAAGTTTCCTCCTTTCTTTTCTGGGTTTGTTTTCTGAGGGAGTTTTCGTTTCTGGGGTTTGTTGTTTATTTTTTTGTGTTTTTGGCAGCCATTGAAACTTGCAAGCAGCAATTGTCTGGAACTACGAGTGAGTATAATTTGAATGGCCATTCGGAGTGTTCGGAGCAGACAACGTCAACGGAAGGGCCTGTTTTGGAGGAGTTTATTCCAATCAAGAAAAGGGCATCATCATCATCCCCTTGTCGTGATGAAGATGATGAGCAACATTCTCACAAGCAAAGGGTTTCAAAGGTAAATAATAAAAGTGATAAGAGGAAATCAGACTGGCTTAGATCTGTTCAGTTGTGGAATCCAGATCCCCCAGCTGAGGAGGTAAGGAAATCAAAAGCTTAATTGTCAATTTGTCATTGTTTGAGTGAGTTTTGTGCTTTGTGTTGAAGAGATTAGTTGAATTGACTTGTTTGTGTGTCTAAATTCTATTTTCCTGTGGAAAATTGTTCAGGATGTGAGTAAGATAGTGCCTGGGGTGGAACTTAAGAGAAGTGGAAGTGATGGTGGTGCTTTCCAGCCATTCCACAAGGAAGAAAAAAGTTCAAAGCCAAGTGAATCATTGAGTAAAACACCCGCTTCAACCCCGATAGCTGCGACGAGTTCTAGCGCTGTAGAACCCGCAGCAGAAAAATCTCTGAATGAGGGACAGAGAAAGCAGCGCAGGTGCTGGTCACAGGACTTGCATAAGTGCTTCTTGCATGCCCTTCAGCAGCTTGGGGGTGCAGATTGTGAGTATCTCAATATATAGTATGTTCTTTTTTTGGTAATAATGAATATATAGTATGTTTTGATTGTTATGTGTTTGAGATTTTACTATAATTGCTTATTGATAATTTTGGCTGTTTCTGCAGCTGCCACACCAAAGCAAATCAGAGAGCTGATGAATGTTGATGGCCTTACAAATGATGAAGTCAAAAGCCATTTGCAGGTATGTTAGTTATATAAGACGATTTATATATCCCAATTCCCCAACGTTTGGCTATCAAATTTGGCTTAACTAGTAAAATCATAATTGGAGTATTAGCTATTGGTCTCTCCTGTTCTTTTCATCGTTAACTGTTTTTCTTGTTTCTTAAAACCCTCCCCTTCAATCTTAAATAGTGATAAGTTTTTGTTGTGGAATTTTCAGAACTACAGTAACTTAATATTCTTGGTTTCCAACTGTTCCATATTCTGAATCCATAGTCTAAAATTATCTTTTGGGGTTTTGGACAGAAATACCGTTTGCACAATAGAAGGCCAATTCCCATGGTTCACAACAGTTCCAATCCGCAAGCAGCACCTTTTGTCCTTGTAGGGAACATTTTTGTTCAATCACCAGAATATGCAGCTGTAGCTACCCCAACAGCATCAAGAGAAGTGGCCACAGTTGCAGCACCTGCTGGAATTTATGCACCAGTGGCCACACATCCTACACCTGTTTCACACCCAACAGATGATTCAATTAAGAAGCCACAGTTTAAGAAAGTAAAGCTGTTTGAGCTTTCAAATTCAGATGATAGGGCTAATCACAGTGAAGGAGCTGTTCATTCAAATTCCCCTACCTCATCCTCCTCCACTCATACCTCTACTTCCCCTGGCTACTGAGTTTTAAGATGTTGCACAAGTTTTGTGACCAAAATTGCTGTAGAAAGTCCTCTGATATTTTTCTTCTGACTTTTTTTTGTACTGAAATGTTCTTTACTCCTGTTATCTGGGATTTAAATCATAGAGGTAAAATACACAGAAAGTGACAGTTTTGATGTTAAATAAAGTCCCACCCTCTATGCTAGCTGGTTACCATGTTATCTCCTTGGCACTGAAGGTGAACTGAAATTTCAAGTTTTAAATTTGGAAGCATGTTCAATGTTTTAATTGGTCCAGCTTCTCAAGATTGTGACAAATTAAAAGTTACTATTCTGACTTTGTCATATTCCTTACACATTGAGCAAACTATTAATTACTCCACTGTGTTTGTTGTGAATTAAAAGTTGTCCACCTAAGCACCTACATTGTCTTGGTTGTTTGGTTGGAGTTAGAATTAATGGATGATATGATAGTTGTAGCATGATGACTATGAAAGAGCATCTAAGAATATCCAATGGAATATGCAACGAACACAACCTACATATGACAAAAGAAGATGCAAACATGTCTCAGTTGTGAAAATGCCAATTTCAGCAACTGTGAATTACAATAGTATTTCTGAAGACCTTCGTTAGAACTGTCAGTTATGAAACTAATTAGATTATGATCAAGTGACTGTTGTGGATTATTAAAGATTACAGCGAAGGTTAGGTTTTGCTGGAGGGTCCTCATTAATTTTTTTTCCGCCCTTGTCTCTCCTTTTGGTTGAGAGTGGCCCTAAATGAGCTTGCAAGTTGCACAAAAGTTGCCAAATAAGTACAAGCAGTGAAAATTTGCATACATATTTAAGTCATTTGCACTGTAGGATTCTGCCTTGGAATCTTCTAAATTTGATTCCTAATCAAACTACTATTTTAGTCTCTACATGGCAAAATATGACTATTTTAGTAATTGATTTCTTATATTGTGTTCGTTATTTCAAGTTTCCACTTAAAATTTCTGAAATGAAGCTAATCTGTTAACCTTTAGAAGAGTTGTTTATCGGGGCCACATGCCTAATAGAAACAAGGAAAATGACTTAAACAAGACAATCATCCACTAAATTAACGAGTAGCAGCAACGCCATTTCCTAGAATGGCAGCGATGCATGGAGGATGATATGGACCAGAACCACTATCTCTAATGGGTAAAATTTAAATAACTCATTTTAAATTCTTTATTTTATATTAATTGGTCAAACAATTCATATATTTTGCTTAAATTGTATAATTTAAAACAATTCTTAAATTATCTTCTTAAATAATTCTTAAATAATAGGAAAATATTTTTTTACTCATAAACAACTATTATTTATATAAACAATCATAACTTAATTTTAAGTAATTCAATATAACACGTAAATCATCTTCAATAATAAAAAAAAATTAAGCAACATTATTTAAAAATAAATCTCTAAATAACTAGCGTTAAACATACTTTAACAAATTATGTATGATGAGAATTAAAGACAAAATATTTATTATCTTTTTGATTTAATTTTAATTTAATCTTACCCTACAATTTATAATCTACTCTTGATATAAAAATTATTGATTTTTGTATGGTAAATTACCAAACTATATTTTAAACAATGCAAACGTGCATTGCAAATCCACTTTAGATGAACAACTTAAGTCACATCAAATCTCTTTTTTAGGAAATGTTTGTTTTCCTTCTCAGATTGAGATTCATCACCTGTCGAAAGTGACTGACATTCTCCAAGATGAACAGATAAAAGTTGTATTTGGTGCATTGTATGAGGGTACTTAACAGTAAGTAATAGATAGCATCGGGTCTTACATTATTAGGTATGCTAAACAAAACCTTGGTTATTTTTTCTTTTCTTTTCTTTTTTAAGAATTAGCTGGGTAAACTACTTCTATTTGAAAGTGGAGCTCCATTGATCATTACTAGAGTCTTTTACAAGATTACTTGCCCCTGAATAGTCAATAATATTCTTTTACCCTGCCCTCCTCTCTTTTCTTATTTTTCTACCTCAGCACTCTTTGCACTGCCTCTTTAATCACCCTACATATATTACTTTATGCAAAATGACCTCAAAAGCACAACAAATGTACATGCACAATCACAATCACACAAAAAGTTAAAGCTTTCAATCATCCAACCTTTCTAATTATATTGCGAGTTAGGTGTTGAAAAACTCAATAATATTCCCTCCGATCACATGGATAAAATTAATCAATCTCTATTAGTTAGATTAATCAATTAATTAAATTTAATTTACAGTATTTATAATATATATATATATATATATATTAAAAGTAAGGTATTCAGATAGTTAAAAGTAACAAGACTAATTCTTGAAGTGAGTTTTATCTCTCCCAACAAAGTTATAAAGTCTTCTCCATACACATAGTTACAAAATTAAATATGGTTAAGGAATAGAACCATCTATCAAGTGTCAATTGTGTTGGACCTTATTGATTCCAATATACTTCTTTTATCTCTAATTATAAGATATTTTCTAGAAATTTATTTGTTCCTTTTTTATAATTTCTAAATATATTAATTATTTTTTTCCTACATACCCTTACTTAATTATTTTTTTTCCAAATATTAATTAGATACAATTAAGTAGACATAAAGATAAGAAAAAGATAATTTTAGAATGATAATGCAAATAATTGAAATATTTAATATAATTAACTACTTTTCTTAATATGCATGAATTAGTTGAAAAAAATTTATAATTAGAAAAAAAAGTATAAATATATAAGGATTTATTAACATAAATCCACTTAAAAATTAAAAGTTCTATTTTAGCATCCAACATTTGACAAAAACATTATTTTTTCTTTATTTAAACCAGTATAAATAAAAAAGGTAACTATGTAATTCTGTTTTTTTAAAATAAAATTAATACAAAATCTTTTCTTTCTCTCTCACACGAATTGTTATTCTTGACAACCCAAATTCCCCTCTCTTTCGGATTAACACGTCGTTTTGAGATGCTTTCTTCACAAGATGAACAACTGCCTCCTTTGTATAATTCATGGTCTGTTTCGGACTTTAGGTGTGTTTGTCCCCACGTTGTTAATACTCTCGATAGCCTGCTACCACTAATTGCTTGAAGCAAATGATAAATAAGGAACTCAAATTAACACACATCCTTCCAAAAGAAAAACATATCTCGAAGATACAAAAGGCTTACTGGAACCAGTGGCGGATGCAAAAAAAAATATCAGTGGAGAAAAAATAATTTTAATTTGATTAAAAAAACTTAAATATATTTTTAATCTTTAATAAATTAACTAATCTTGTTTAGAATCTCTAATATTTTTATTAAATCTCTAATAAAACTAAAATTTTGTTTTTAGTTCTATTTATTTTGTTACAATCCTTTTAATATATATCTATTTTTCATTTTAGTTCTTATAAAATTTTATTCAATTTATATAGTTTCTTTAAAAAATATTTGATAAATATTAATACAAAATTATATATATATATATATATATATTAGCGAGACAAAAATAAAAAACAAATATATAAAAAGGACTAAAATAAAATAACAATGACCAAAATATTTTTTTTTGTTTTATTTAATACTCAATGCAAAAATAATTTTATTTAGGATAAAAACAAATATTTTTAATTTACCGATGGTCAAAAATATAATTTATTAGTATCATCTAAAATTATGGAATCAAACTATGCCAAATAAATCAATTAAATGTTAAATTTGAACCTAAAAATAAATTAAATAATAAAAATAATAACTAAACCTGAAAATTAAAAGGATAAAGTAATAAATTTATTATCAAATTATTCTCTCTATTTTATTTTTTATATTTTATGCATTCATTTTTAAAAAAAACTTATCTTATGGAGTAATATCTACTTTTTAGTGGGGATAAATTTTTTTTATTATATATATATATATATATAATTCTTATTGGAACAATTACCCCACACTCTCTTATGTGCATCTGCAAGTGACTAGAACCAAATGATTAATATACATGCTGCTCAAAATTTCAATGTAGGAGCGCACCAAGTTAGTTAGAAATTATATTCCTAAAATAATATGGAATCAAAATTATTCCACAATTTCAACTTCTTCACAGACAACGTGGTATTTTTTAAGAAAGGGTACAAAAAATAACTTCAAAATTCATGATCATGTCACTAATGGCTGCTCACAAGGATATTGAGTTTAGCTATGTGCTCCCCTCTCTGCACAAGATGCTGTCGTCGAAACCACCAAACCTCACTGAAACCGCCATCGTCGAAACCAAGTTTTCCCAATGAAGCGCAACAATAGGAAGAAGGAAAGTGTTAATGGGAAAGACAAAAGGGAATTTGAACTGCCAGGAGAAAGGGATCGAGGGAGAGAAAAAAAAAAAGATTTTGGATTAATTTTATTTTAAAAAATAGAATTATGTAGTTACCCTTTAAATTACATTACTTTAAAAAAAAATAGTGATTTTTTATCAAAAGAAAAGACATATTAAATGTTAACATGGACTTTCTAATTTTTAAGTGGTTCTATGTTAACAAACTTCTCATATATATATATATATATTAGATTTCCTAAAATAAATGTTTATTTTATAAAATTAAAATTATAATAATAAATAGTTTTAAATATAAAAATATATTATAATTAAAATTTATAATAAAAAATATTTATGAACATGCAAATTATATTTTAAATTTATAATAAATAATTTATATTATGATATAATATTATTTTTAATTATTGATAAAAATTTAATAAAATATTATAATTCAAATTAGAATTACATATATTGAAAATATATTAAAAGATAGACATGTTAAGAAAATTCTCTTAAAATATTTCAACATCAACATTAATAGCACCTTTAACCCAAGTTTATTAAAGTCGGTAGTTGATGAATCCAATGATAGATACGAGGAAGTTGAAAAAAGGAGGGAAAGAAAAAGGAAAAATAAGACAAAAGAAAACAAAATAAGATAAAATAAAAAAAAGGTGAAAGAAGGAGGAGGGAAATGAAAAAGAAAAGAACTAAAAAAATGACCCTATGGAACATAGAGATAATAACGGTCTAACCCTCCACCAAGCTTATAACTTTTTTTTATTCCATCCTAAGATACACCTTCCATCAATCTATATCTCATTTCATTAAGTTTTGTTTAACTACCTTTCCTTAGGTAACAAACTCTTTTACCTCTATCTCTCTTTATGACGAGCTCTTGGTAACAAACTCTTGTTCTTATGGAGCATTTAGGGGCCGTTTCATTACCTGCTCAAACCACTTCAATCTATGTTTTTTCATCTTTTCACTTACAGGTTCTACTGCTACATTCCATTGAATATCTCTATTTCTTATTTTATCCATCTTTGTATAACCACACATTCACCTTAACATCTTCATTTATGCTACCCGTATTTTATGTTCATGTTGCTTATATATTGACCAACATTCAGCTCCATATAAAATTGCAGATCTTACAACTATTGTATAAAACTTCCTTTTTAACTTAAGGAAAATTTTGCGGTCACACAAAAACTCAGATGCACCCTGTCATTTCATCCACCCTGCTCTGATTCTATGATGTACATCCTCGTCAATCTCTTCACATTTTTGCAAAATTGATTCAAAGTATTTAAAAATATCTTTCTTAAGTACCTCTTGATCAAATAGATACGCAGAGTCTTGATCACCACATCTTACCAACGAAAACTCACACTTCATATATGCGGTATTACTTTGACTTATCATGAATCTTTAGATTCTAAAGTGTTTCTCTACAATTCAAATTTTTTATTAGCACCGTCTTTAGTCTCATCAATAAGCATATAATATTATCTGCAAAAAATATATATATCACTATACTTCTTCTTGAATATTTTTGATAATATATTAAAGATAAGAAATGAAATTCAAATCTTGATGTAGACATATCGTTATAGGAAAATTTCTTTATGTTTCATTAAAATGTTTTCATTGTAAAAAATGGCAAAAAATGCTTGCGTTGAAAACTGACAATTGAAAGCACTATGTTCAATTGCGTCAAACATGAAGATCAAAGTTTATATTGGAGTTATTAGTGTTTGGAACTTGGCAAAATTTATATTTTGACAGAATTAACGTAAGTAGGCAGAGATAATTTTATAATGCAATCAAATGTCTTTGTTAAAAGGATTTTCCATGACCATTTTAATTCCAATGGGCCCTTTATTAGCTGGGTTTAACTTTTGCAGCACCAAAGAGTGAGTGTTGAAAATACAATACTTACATAAATATATTTATTAAAGACAAAGGTTATAATATGCAATTATAAAGTAAGCCAAGTAAAACACATTAATATGGACTATCGAACACACGTAAATTAATTAATACAAAATTGTTTTCATTTAAATCTTTAGTATTTAACTGTTGTATTAAATATGAGATCATGGTTGGGAATTTCATATTTGATTTCATATTTTGGCTAATGATATTTTTTCCATATTTAATTATGTGTCTAAATTGCTTTAAAAGAACTGTCAAACTGATAATTTTTTTTTACCATGATAATGATTAAAAAACATGTTAGAATTTATGTTAATCATCGTTGTTGGTCCTGATCATGAATATATATATATATATATATATATATATATATATATATATATATATATTCAAGATTAATTGTTCAAAAAGTAAAAGGATTTTTTTTTTTTACTGTAAGTAAAAGGAATATTTACAATGACTTTAAGACGTCGAAATATTCACATTCATTAGTTTAGGATCCACTCCTCGTGGGTTTTAGAATTCGATGCTTTTTGTGAAGGAAGGTACATACCTATTCCAAGCTAGCATCTTTTTTCCGAAGAAAAAGTAAGAAAAACTTGCAATTGAGCAACTGTCTGAACTAATCTAAATGTTGCACTGCAGTATTTGATGTTGTTATTATTTGCATGGCGGTGATCTGGGTGCCATGATTTTTATATATAAAAATGGAAAGTTTAATTTGAGAATTCAATATTCATGTACCAACTAGACTCAATTATATATTAATTATGCATTTGTCCTTATTAGCAATGAGGGACCAAGTTATTGAAGATTAAATCTGTTAATTAGGATATGAACATAACAAATCTTATAAGATAAGTTTATATTTGTATTATGAGATAACAAACTCTAGATAAGATAAGATTTGTTAGTTTTGCTTTCTGTTTTTATTCTTTATCCTTTTGTATTTACGTCAGTTTGTATAATGTCTATATAAGGTAACTTTTGGTGATTAATAAAGAGTGGATATTCATACCATACTTTCATATTTTATTATGGTATCAGAGCACAAGGTCCATGATAACCTGTGACTCCTTTATCTAATAGCACTACTATATTTTTCCTGCGCAAAGCTTTTCCAGAATGAGTAAGAATGGTGATGCCTTAATGCAATCCTTCCCTACAGGTGCAGAAAATGAGAGACGATCGTATTCACAATGTGGACAATCAAATCACCACGTCAACAAATGTTATTTGCTGCATGGTTTTCCAAACAAACCTGTCAGAGGTGGTAGTTGTGGAAACCAGTTTATTCAAGCTAATGCAGGTCGATATGGTGATCAACAAAATATTTCTAAGTCTCTAACAGCCTTAACACCTGAAGTTGTGGAACGGCTTCTATCCTTGGTGGACATAAAGCATTCTAATGCTGCTAATTTATCTGGTAACCATACCTTACCTCTTTCTTGGTTGATTGATAGTGGAGCCTCAAGGC
>PYAF01005972.1:2606192-2666269 GCA_007407185.1 Glycine tomentella
TGAAAAGTTACGTTCTTCCTTGGTTGATTATGGCTTTCAACAATCGCGAGCTGATTATACATTGTTTACCCTTCAACGCAATGAATTTTTTCTTGCACTCTTAGTGTACGTTGATGATATCATTCTTGCAGGAAACAACACACATGCTTGCCAAGAAGTTAAAAAGTACCTTCACTCTTGCTTTCAAATCAAAGATTTATGTCCTTTGAAGTATTTTCTTGGGATTGAAGTTGCCCGTGGTTCTTCAGGCTTGTTCTTATCCTAATGCAAATATGCTCTCAATATTCTTTCTGAGAGTGGTGTTCTTGGCTGTAAATCGGTTGAATTTTCGATGGAGCAAAACCACAAGTTGGCACTTTCAGATAGTCCCGAGTTTGATAATCCAGCACGTTATCGTCGTCTAGTTGGTCGGTTGGTCTATTTAACCATAACTCGGCCTGATTTATGCTATGCAGTGCATATTCTCTCTCAGTTCATGCAATCTCCCAAACAAGCACATTTTGAAGCTGTTCATCGTGTGCTGCGATATATCAAATTACATCCTGGTCAGAGAATTCTTTTAGGTGCAAAAAGTGATCTCCATGTCTATGCTTACTGCGATGCAGATTGGGCTAGCTGTCCTTTAACAAGACGATCTCTTACAGGATATTTTATTATGCTTGGCTCGTCACCAATATCATGGAAAACGAAAAAGCAAGCCACAGTTTCTCGATCATCAGCTGAAGCGGACTATCGTTCAATGGCTACAACTACTTCAGAGGTTATATGGATTAAATCATTTTTAGCTTCTCTTGGGATTGCTCATACTCAACCACTGAGTCTTTTTTGTGACAACCAAGCCGCTCTTCATATAGCTGCAAATCCAGTTTTTCATGAATGCACGAAACATATCGAGTTAGATTGCCACTTTATACGTGAACATTTGCTGGACAAAACCATTGCTACCACATATATACGCTCGAATTTGCAGCTTGCCGACATTTTTACAAAAGCATTGGGAAGAAAAACTTTTCATGATCTTCTTGACAAGTTGGGCATTTCAAATTTGCATGCTCTAACTTGAGGGGGAGTATTAAAGATTAAATCTGTTAGTTTGGATATGAACATAACAAACCTTATAAGATAAGTTTATATTTGTATTATGAGATAACAAACTCTAGATAAGATAAGATTTGTTAGTTTTGCTTTCTGTTTTTATTCTTTATCCTTTTGTATTTACGTCAGTTTGTACAATGCCTATATAAGACAACTTTTGGTGATTAATAAAGAGTGAAGATTCATACCATACTTTCATATTTTATTACAAGTATCATAAACAAACAAACTAAAACGGACGACAAAAGCTGCAATTGGAGCCTTCTATCTATAATTTATTGCTTAATTACGCTTGCGCATACATAGCTTCATCTCCGTAGCGAATTGAAGGAGAAAGTCAGAAAACAACTCATATATATATATATATATATATATATATATATATATATATATATATATATATATGAGGATTGTCGTCAAAGTCACCTATGGGCAATATATATGGTCCCCATCAGGAATATTCGTGGATAATGAGAGGAATATTATTTTAAATATCAATATCTAATGAATGTGATATTATATTCTCTTTTGTTACTTTATATTATCTTCTTCTAGGTAACGGTCACAAATCAAACATATTTCGATCTCTCCAACCTAGGCACCCTTCTAGTTCTACCATCATTCAGAAATTTAACCTAGCAGTGGTATTATTTTGGCGTATATAAGAGTGGTATCTAGCTTTCTAGCTAGCGGACATATATATGCGTGGATGCATGGTGTGTAAATTTCATTAGTGAAGGAAATTCCTAATTCGAATTCCTTGGAATACATTTCTATACTAATCTTTGTGGTAATTTCAAAGCTTTAAAGTCATAACTAATGAAGTTTATATTCCAATAAAATAAAATGTAAAATGCATATAATCTATATATAGAAATTAAAATGTATTTTTCTTCTTCATATGAAGACTAAGAAAATAGTACTAGACATATAGACTAGATTTGTTATTTAACCTATTTGTAATTAATTAATTAAAGTGTTGGATTAACACAAAATTGACAGGTTTTTTTCTCTAGATATATATTCAGATCGTATACGAGATCTCAATCATTTATAGTGGCTGCAGACGTGAAGGACTTGTTTTTTGATGACTGATTGAACCACGTGTTGGCCTAAAAAAATATTAATTGTGTTTGATAAGTCGATGGTATTATAATTTTATTTATTGTTGATTGTATGACTTGGATTATTAGAACATGGACTTGGACCAATGGAGATTTTCTTTTTCGGGCAAGAGTACAGTTGTAAAGAGTCAAGCTAAATCTGTCCCTTGAGTGGATCTAAGGTCAAGTGACCCTTAATGTTCTCTTAAAATTAGGAAAAACTACGTATAAACAAGGGGTACGGTACGTGTATATATTAAAGTCCTTATTAGAGTATGCCTGATGGATTCTTTCTAAATGTATCAAGCTTCCCCTTGATAATTATGATAAGAAATATTCTTGTAACCTTGACATAAAAGCAAAGGCAAACCAAAACTTTGTTAGGTTTCTCAAGTCGATCGAGACACCTACAACAATTCTACGTTTTAACGTGAATTTCACAAGAATAATGCACACTTTAATTTTGTCTCTTTCTCAAACTTTAATTTTTTTAGCTTCTTAAGTTGCGTTTCCTAATCACTATTTTATATACATTTTACACACTCTTCTTTTCATTCATATGAGATGCACTGAAAAGGTAATTTCAATTCACACCTTATATTAATTCACAATTTACTTAATCTATTCCTATATTATAAATTATAATATATATAATTTAATGAATGCCTCAAATTGTTCTCTGTCTGCATTATTTCACACATTACCAGCAACTCGTTACAAAAATTTCTCAGATGATATCAAATTGTTCTCCTTTTGTCTTTATGTACCACCTAGGCACCTATTGATTTCAATCTATCATCTTTTATTAATTTTATACAATAATTTAAATTATTTATTATAAATCCAAAATACAATTTATATTTAAATTTATTTTTTATTATAAATTTTAATTATAATATAATTTAAGACATCTACCATGCATGGTTGTTTAAATGAGTTATTTATCTTAAATTTATAAGTTCTATAATGTCACATAAATTTAAGAATTTTACATGAAAATTTATCTCAATTCTAAATTTATGTGAGTTACTTAAGCTATTTTTTATGGTCCCACATTGTCATTTCATTATAAGAAATCCATAAATAATTTTATTTCAATGGTAAAAAACTCTTAGAAACTTTAAGAAACTCGCATTTTTATATATTTTTATTATTTTCACTTAATTATGATTTAATTATGATGTTTTTATATATCAAATAAATATTCTTTTATTGCTAAGAAATAATTTTTTTTCAAAAAATACAAATCTTACTTTTATGAAACTCTCCTTGCCACGTAGATTTATTCTAATGAAAAAGAAATTATAAGAAACAGTTTCTTCACTTAAGAAATCTTCATTGAAGATGCTCTAAACAACTCATTTAAGTAATACACTACTAAGAGCATTTCTAATGGGTGTAATAAAAGCAATCTGTTTTGAGTTCTTTACTCGTGTTAATTGGTCCACTCAATATCATATCATTGTTGAACAACTCATATATATTTTAGTTCAATGATATAATTTTAAGCAACCCCCTTAAATGACTCCTTTTAAATGACTTTAAATAAAATGAATTCTTTTTTTTACTAGTTGCTTATAGAAGTAACCAAAGCTTAATTTTAAGCAACCTAACATGACACGTAGATCACATCTAATGAACATCAATATCTAAATATAAACAATCAATTAAGAAACTCATGTAAGCATCCAAGTTGAAAATATTCTTATATATTAAAAATATTTATTTATTATAAATTTTCATTACATAAAAATAAACATTTATCTTATGAAATACTATACTAAAATAATATTTATAATTAATACCAAATCAATCTAATAATAAGGGTGTAAGTGGATCGGTTTGGTTAAACCTATGATCCAATCCAATCAAATATGAATGAGTTGGTTTGGTTGGATTTTCTAAGAAAAAAAAATGAAACACAACCTAAACCAACCCGTTTATAAACGATTTTAGTTGGGTTGGGTCAACGAGTCAAAACATTTAATTTCGTATGTTCTTTTTTAAAAAATTGCTTCTTGTTAGATTTTTTATTAATTTTTTTTGTGATACTGCCACACCCGAGTCCATCTATCTATCTATGGGGAATAAGAGTTTAAGCATATCATATTCGAGATAAAAAGTTTCAATATACATGTGAGGATAAATTTTAAACACTTTTTTCTACCAAAATCAATGGGACATCATGAGACCTACTCTTTGTAAATAAATTCAAAATATTTTTAGAAGTCCATCTGAATTGGCTTTAATCAATAAAACTATTTTCTCTTTGATTATGAAGGTTAAGGATACGTTGATGCTTATTCAATTGTGGTCAATAAGTCTAGGTAATCAATAGTCAATAGTATTTGACTTTTAAAAAATTAAAAATATATATTATACATTACACATAATAATAATAATAATTTATTACAAATTAACGGGTCAACGGGTGATTTCAAAAATTAAAACTTGTGACCTAATCCAAAAATCAACGGGATTTGATTGGTTTAGTTGAAATCTAATTCAAACATAAAAATTACTCAACCCACATTATTTGGATTGGTTTGGATCAATTCAAGTTCACATATCACTCGCAACACTTACACACTTAATAAATAAGTCATGGGAAACATAGTTAAAAAATATTCTCAAGAAACATTATTTGTTGAGGAATGTTATTTTTTTAAAATAAAGCGAACATTGAAAATAAATATTCCCAACTTTAAATTTCTAATAACTAAAGAATTTTGTTATTCCAAACACCCCCTAAGAGCACTGGTTAAAAAATATCAAAATAATTTTTTTTGTTGGAATTCAATTTGGAGTGTATTGAAAATCATATAGATATACATTAACGATATTTTTTAATAAAAAATTGAGTTAAATACTTTGTTTTGTAATTGAGTATTTTTTTTTTATTTTCGTCTTTGCAAATTTTGGTTTTGTTTCAGTTTTTGTAAAATATGTTTGTTTTATTTTTTATTTTTAAATATTTTTTCTCTATTTAAAAGACTTTTTTATTGTTGAAAATATTATTTAAAGTATTTTAAGGACGAAAAATAAAAAAAATAACTTTGTAAGAACTAAAATGAAAAAAAAAATATAGGGACAAAAACTAAAAATATATCAAACTACAAATAAGACGATCGAAAGTATTTAAGCCTAAAAAATTTCTATTTTGAATTTCCTAACCAGTGTGGACGCTAATTTACATTTATCTTAATTTTTTATCATCATAATATATTAAAGTATTTAGTCAATCCTATTCTAACTTGGTCATTAATTACAGCATATATAATCAAGTCATCGTCAGTTTAAGTTAAATCCATCCCAAACTTATTTCACAAACCGCACTTATAAGTAAAATAAATATAGTAAACTATGTTTTAAAATAAGGATGCACGATAATTAATTGTGTGGCAAAAACATAACAAGAAAGTAGAGGGAAAGAAACTGACATGGTTCTATGAGTTTTATGGTCAATTAATTTGATCGCGTCTAACCAAGTGTTTCTTTTCTAACTCTCAAGTTGATTCTCATATGGTATTGGACCTTATTAAGGTCAGAATATGGACTTCGTTGAACGGTAAAGTTGCACATAACATCTTTTTTTGAATTGTGAAAAATGCATTGGTTTCTTGCATGTATATGATCAAATAATAAGGCAAATAATCACTTTCAGACAATGGGAACACGAAGTAACGTTGGGTCATCCAGCTAAAAGAATACAATGAATTGATTCTGATAACAGCCTAGTCTTATAACATTATGAGTACTTTGTCAAGCTCAGAAAAGGTGCATGTAATTCTTTAGAACAGGAGGGGGATCATTTATTTTTTGCAGAATTAATGTTTAGTTGGAAAAGGTTTATTAAACCCCTCGTACTCTCTCGACAAAAATAAATAAATTATAGGTCAGTACAATACGAGAGCTTGATTAAGTTGACTGGATTATCTTTGACCTCTCATTAATCTGATAGTGCGATGATATGATAAATAGATAGCATTACTGTGTGCCATTTTTTACAAAGACATAAAAAAGAGAAATTAAAGAAGGCACAAACAAGAGAAAAAGCTGCCATTGGTCATCATTAATCTAAATCGAAGAATTAAGTTCAAGTTTCACTGTCACTGTTGATGTAGACATAGCAAAGTAAATAGGGTGAATCCTAAAGTCTCCATGCAATGTAACAAAAAAATCTTGACAAAGGAAATAAAGTATTAGATTATATTTTCTTTGATTAATTTCAAAGGCAAAGATTCAGTCCCCTTCGACACCAACTCTAAATGCATATGTTAATTGTTCAGTTTGCTGCATGGTCACACCAACTAAATTATATCTCACTGATAGAGTGGTTGAGAGCTAGCACCTTTAAGCATGAACGTTGTACTAAATGTTTAAAATGAAGAAAAAGAAATCCACTCATGAAATGAAAGAGTTGAATTTCTAAACTAATAAAATTGAAAGAAAAAAATATTCTCAAGATCAGTACTATACTTTTTCTGCCGTCCGGAAAAAAAAAAAAAAGAAAGTCTATACTTACCGTGCTTGCATTACTTATTCAATAATTCTATCATCCATGTGAATTAGTGCAAATTCATATGGATCAAAAAATAAAAATTATATAAATATAAAAATAAAAAAAATTCAAAAATATTCAAATATATTAATTTCTAAATTAGTGTATAAATATTTGTATTATACAAGAATGAAAATTATATAAAAATAATTTATATTTAAATTAAATGAGTAAATATTTTCTTCGCACTAAAAGAAAACTTTGCATAAAACTATATTAATATTTATATTATACTAATAAATATTTAAATCATTGAAGGGTAAATTTTTACATTAAGCTTTTTTTATTGAGCCTTCTCAACTATAAGCATGTCTAGAACACATTTTTTGACTCCTTCGTTTAGTAATAACCATAACGCAATCAATTTAAGAAATTACATAATTGAATTTAGTTTTTCCTTTCAGCTTAAGTCATCTTTTTTCTGGTTTTGATTTTATATATCTCTTTCTTTTGGGGTTTTGCATCTTACTCCAGTGGGATTAACAACTACTTGGACTGTTAGCCTATTATTTCTTATAGGCCTTCATTCCCTTTGGTCCAGTAAGTATATGGAGGTCATACTGGGTTTTGGGAGGAAAAAAAAAAGGGCCTAATTGTTGTTGGCACTATAATGACCATTTTACCCTTCTGACTTTTCCTACACCCCCAACCCTTCTTCCTTCCTCTCTCACTTCTCCATCATAACATCCCCACCATTTCATTTCTCTCTCACACTATTTTCTTTCCCTTCATTTTTAATTATAATCAAATTAATTATGATACAAATTAATATCATAAATTGATTTGATTACTATTAATAAAGATAATTCATATAATAATTAATTCGATTAAGTTTATAATTGGTAACTTCTATCCAATTAATTCAATTTTAATTAAAAAGATTCCGATTACTATTAAAATGATAAGTTATATTACAATTAATTTGATTGCTTTTAAAAAAGGTAGCTTCAATTTAAAATTAATTAAAAAAATTTGTGAAAAACACACAGTGAAATCATATTTTCATTGTGTAAAAAGGGTGTAAAAAATACACAATGAAAACATGATTCGGTTGACAAAATACACAACATAATCATGTTTTCATTGTGTATTTTTTAAACACCCCTTTCACGTAGCGAAAACATAATTTTGTTATGTTGTTTGGGGGAAAAAAATACAGCAATGAAATCCTGATTTCGTTGTGTTATTTAGGGTGAAAAAATTATAAAATGGAATCATAATTCTATTACTTATGTGGGGTGAAGAAAATTACACAATGAAATCCTATTTTCATTGTGTTTTATTTTTTCAACCCCCACGTAAATAAAGAAATTATGATTCTATTGTGTTTTTGTTGGAAGGACATTTTCAAGGATACTGTTAAAAGGCACTCACGTGGATAGTGCCAATAGAAAAGTTTATGTGTGAATAGCAATTCCCAATTACAATGCTACATAATAACGCCATAGCAATTTTCATTTGTTTGTGGGCTTACATGTGTTTCATAAAAAAAAAGGAAGTCTACTCGGCGGGTGCTTCCACCCGGTCCAACTTGAATGCCACAAGGAGGGGTGTAACTTTTAAGTAAAGTAAATTCAATCATTCGTGAATTGTTTAAATTTGACTAGTTAAATATTATATTAATTAAAGCTCAGTTATTTCACTAAACAAGTAAGTTTAAATTAGCACAGTGAATAAA
The DNA here is from genome assembly GCA_007407185.1 of Glycine tomentella. Classification (NCBI taxonomy): domain Eukaryota; kingdom Viridiplantae; phylum Streptophyta; class Magnoliopsida; order Fabales; family Fabaceae; genus Glycine; species Glycine tomentella. Next base: position 2,614,630 of record PYAF01005972.1, read on the forward strand.
AGGGAACGACGAAGATTAATTTGAAGCAAAATAATTTTAAAAAATTAATCGATGTTTTGCAATGTAAATATGATCGAAGACAGAAGTATCTGTTAGATTTTTCCCGGAAAAATTAAAAAGAAAGGTGAACAAAAGAAAAGAAAAAGAAAAAAAGATGCAACAAGAAATTTCTCATTGGGTAGTATGGCACTATGGCTGATGTCTCTTATACCATTGTTCAGAAGAATAAAGATAAATCTCAAATTATATTCAAGAGAATGAGAAAAGATGAGTACAAAGTGATTAGCTCAAGTCTTTATGTAAGCTAACAAACTAACTACTAATCAGTCGCCAATTAACTATATCTCTAGTACTCACTGTGACCATTTCATTTTGGTATCTGGATTTGAACAATTAGTTGACCACTTCATTTTGTTGTCATTGGAGAGATTTTCATTTTCTCGTCCATTATTCGGTAAGAGTTTGATAGTTGGAGTTTCTTGTTTGTGTATAATATGTTTGATGGAATGTCTAAGTTGATTTCTTCTCCCATGCATTAGTTCATTACAACGTTTAAAAACACATGAAATCATGTTTTAACATAAAATAAAATTATTATCAAGATCAGTTTTAGAACTTGCACATTTTGTGTATCTGATTATTTGAAATTCTTGCTTTGCTAAGTTTGTGTTTAAATAAGGGTGGGAATAGGATTAAGCCTGACAAAGTCTTATGAAGTCTTATGATCTAATTTACATTAGTCCAAATTATAATAAATTTTTTTAAAAATAGGTCAAGTTTATATTTTTATAAAAGTCTATTTGATTAAAAATGTCAAATCTTAGATTATTTTAAAAAAAATTTAAATCTAATAGACCGACCTATTTAAGTAAGTATAAATTATAATCATTTGTTCATTATTATTATTATTATTATTATTATTATATTAAAAAATTTATAGGTTATATTCGACAAAATATTTCAGGTAATTTTTAATTTTTTTATTATTGAAAACCTTATTTAGTCATTCGATAAACAAGTTTTTGAGTAACTTCTAATGTTTTTTGAAATTAAAGTAATATTTTTTAAACAGTTACCTTCTAGTTTCTAGCTTTTTATATATTTTTCCAATTTTTATCTTCAATACATTTATTTAATTTTCTTATTACTTTTTTTTAATTAAATCATGATTTTATTATTTTTATATTATTTTACACTTTTAAACTCATTCAATAGTTAGTTTTACCAAACACTTAATTTAACAAACTAGTTTTTCATCTTTTAGTTACTAGCTAGTTTTCAATTAATTTTGTCAAATATAACCATAATATTTTAAAATCACATTTGTGATTTTGAAATCTTATATATAGTGCCTCTTAGTTTATCTTCTAAATTTTATTTTATAGCGCGACACACGTCTATGTAAAATTAGTAGTGACAGGAAACACATTTTAATAGTAGTATCACTCTAGAATAACATTAACTAGAAGAATTGGCTTAACTTTTCCTCTGGTGTGGGGGACTAAGGGTCTGTTTGGTTGGAGAGAAAATAGAAGAAAAGAAAACACGATTAACGAAATATTTTCTTCTGTTTGTTTGGAGAGAAAATGGAAAAAAAATTTATTTTGTAGTTACAAAAATTTAAATTTTTCCTTCCTTCTATTTTCCTTCCAATTCAAATTTTAAAATTTTTCTTCCATTTTCCTTCTTTCTATTTTTTTCCTTCCTAACCAAACATAGGGTAAAAGTTTGATCCGGTCAATGAGAGGGGAACCGTGCTTAGCTCGTATTTCTAGTGCTGCATACTGTATTCCTAAAGAAATCACTGAACAGTTTAGGATTATCAATATCACGGGTTTACGATTTCAAGAAATTTTCATGTAACATGTATCTAAAATTTTCAAATTTAACAAATAATTAACACTTAATCATGTATCAAATAAAAATTAGTTAAATATTACAACAATAAATAATCTCGAACTACTTAATAATTTCTAATACTCCTACGCTCATTTTTGGACCACAACCTACTGGGGTGCACTTCTCTTCGCTGCAGCCAATCACAAGAAAGATGAGACTCCTCCATCTACTAACATAGAAAAACAATACCATGCCATCAAATTTAATCATTAACATAGAATTTAGTGGTTTTTTACAAGGATAAAAAAAGGCCATTGTTATAACAAGCGTAATGATTAAAGGTTATATGCCTTTCCCTAGCCGTCAAAACGTTTCCATTATTCCCAGTATCAAAAAAATCTTTCTAAATTATCATTAACTTGAGGATTGATTTGAAGAACATTACACATTAATTAATTAATATATGTGATCTTCTGAATTACGATTCTTCGGCCGGCAGACCAATTCTTTAAATTAACCCGCTTTAAAATTGAGGTGGGAACCTTCTATGGTGCCCCCTCTAATAACACCACCATAAAATGATCAAATGAAGTGATGTTCCATCATAAAATAGATTCCAAGTTATCTTTTCACGAGACAAGACCACAAAGAAAAACATTACTCTATACCCTACAGGCTTCCTACTTTGTAACTGGGCAGACTGAGGTGGAGTTAAATATAACCAGAATCACATAGTGATGATAAAATAAATTCCTCACACAATCTTCCTTTGGGGTGTAGTGGGTTTACCTCATCGTGCCACGTACCTTGTACGACTTACTGTGTCTCCCAAACTTGTTCTTTGAATTCTGCCACCTTTTCTTGTTTTGTTCTCATCATTCAAAGTCCTACAAGCAGCAAAAATACGTGCTCAGGTGGCAAGAGAAATCACTGAATGGTAGGGTGCATATGTTATGTGTTTATCATTATTTGCACCTAATATTTGTTATACATCAACCACCACATATATATAGCTCATGTTCTTCATCACTTTAACTCCAAAATCCTAAGGGGGTTTAGCTAAAATGGTCTCAGCTTCTTCTCTACCTTCTATATCTATAATCTCTTTGCATGGCCATGCTCTTACTCTTGCACTAGTTCTCTAATTCTTTTTGCATCTTCTACAATTGCAGGAAGTTCAATCAGACCAAAAATGGATGGACAATGGACCCTCTCGCCGGGCCAAATGGTGGTACTCAACATTCCACACTGTGACAGCCATGATAGGTGCAGGTGTTCTCAGCCTACCCAATGCCATGGCATACCTAGGATGGTAAACTAAAACACACTACTATGTCGGATAAACTTCTCCGTAAACCTTACAAGAAAAATAAAAAATGAGTATAAAATATATAGAGTTTTTTCATAAGCTAAAATCAACTTATGTACCTTATCTTTTAGGGAAGCTTACACGAAAAGTTCAAGACACAGCATAAGTTGACAACTTGACAAATTTGTAGCTGATAGTTTCCTCTCTGCAGGGGTCCAGGGATCTTGATGTTGTTGTTATCATGGTGCCTGACCTTAAACACAATGTGGCAAATGATCCAACTGCATGAGTGTGTACCATGAACTCGTTTTGATCGCTACCTTGATCTTGGTAGACATGCTTTTGGACCAAAACTTGGACCATGGATTGTGCTCCCTCAGCAGCTAATAGTCCAGGTTGGGTGTGACATTGTCTACATGGTTACTGGGGGGAAGTGCCTAAAGAAGTTCATGGAGATAGCATGCACCGATTGCACACAACTCAGGCAGTCTTACTGGATTCTGATCTTTGGTGCCATCCATTTCTTTCTGTCTCAGCTTCCTAATTTCAATTCTGTTGCTGGGGTTTCTCTAGCTGCAGCTGTGATGTCATTAAGGTGCTTCTTGATCCCCACATGTCTAGTCTTTTCTTGAACACTAGCCTTTGAACTTAAGAATTTATCAATCCTGAGTGCTAGCTTGACATACAAGAAGGAAATAAGGAAAAGATATCATTTGGATTCTTCCAAAAAAAAACAAACATGAGACAAGTATAAGATCTATCTTAGAAACTAGGAAATTAATAGAGAGGATAATGATATGAAAGACATCACTAAATTTACCTTTTGCGTATGAGTGCAAAGTGTTTGCTTCTAAAGTGAAACAAATTAGAAGCAGAGGCATGTTGCCTTTAAACCCAAGGCGTTAATTGCTGAACTCAGCTTTTGGTAGACAATATCATACTTGCAAACTTTTGATCTTCGTTTGTACCAATTACAAGTAAATTTTAGTGGTAGTAGAAGGTGATCCTCTTCTTATAGCTTCGGGGCATAGTAACTCGTGACGGGATGAAAGTAAAAGTAATTACTAGAATACAAGTGATTATTATTAGGACAAAATTTAGATACAGTTACTTAAGTTTTTTTTTTTTTTTTTCTTCAATCAAAATTGGAGTTTAACCTCACTAATTTATGTTGATATTTAATCCAAACCTTTATTACGTAGATTACTGAGGTGAAATTCTAATTTTGATAATAAAAAAAACACCAAAAATACCTAAGGAAGTAAGAACTTTATCTAAGTTTTGTCATTATTATTTCAAACACACTATACTTAATTTCATGGGATTTTTGGTTGCAGCTATTCAACTATAGCTTGGTTGGCTTGCTTAGCTAGAGGTCGGATTGAAAATGTTAGCTATGCTTACAAGAGAACCAGCAATACTGACTTAATGTTCAGGGTCTTCAATGCACTTGGTCAAATCTCATTTGCATTTGCTGGCCATGCAGTGGCCCTTGAAATTCAGGCTACAATTCCATCAACCCCTGAGAAACCATCAAGGATACCAATGTGGCACGGTGCTCTTGGCGCCTATTTTATCAATGCAATATGCTATTTTCCAGTTGCACTTATAGGATACTGGGCTTTTGGCCAAGCTGTTGATGATAATGTCCTTATGGCACTTGAAAGGCCTGCATGTCTCATTGCCTCTGCTAACTTGATGGTATTCATCCATGTTGTTGGTAGCTACCAGGTATGAATGCAAAACCAAGAGCTTCTACCCCATGTTAAGCTATTTATGTTTATTAACTGATTGGTGTGGAAAATACCAATTGTAGGTTTATGCTATGCCTGTTTTTGACTTGATTGAGAGAATGATGATTAGAAGATTGAACTTCCCTCCAGGATTAGCACTCAGACTTGTTGCCCGAACTGCTTATGTAGGTGAGATGTCAAAACTCAAAACTAATACATGCTATCACTGCAAAACATTTTTCTGTTTAGTTGTGAAATGCAGAGTGACATCAATTTGTTAAAAATGTTTCAGCTTTTACATTATTCATTGGGGTCACTTTTCCATTTTTTGGCGATCTTCTTGGGTTCTTTGGTGGGTTTGGTTTTGCTCCCACTTCATATTTTGTAAGAATCTCTTGCCCTCTCAACTTACCCACGCTCCAAATTTACAAAAACTATATATATAAAAAAAAATAAGAAAAACAATAATCCGGCACCTCTATTATTTCAGCTTCCTAGTATAATGTGGCTGATGATCAAGAAGCCAAGAAGATTCAGCATCAACTGGTTCATCAATTGGGTAATGATTAACAATTCACATTAGCAATTTTAATTTTCCTTTGAGATGCATCAAATGAATCATTCTAAAAGAGAATACTAAACTCAGAGGATCTCTGAGCTGTTTCCAGCATTGACCCTCAGTTTATGTGTCTTTCAGGCTGCAATATACATTGGAGTGTGCATTATGTTGGCTTCTACTATTGGTGGCTTGAGGAATATTGTTGCTGATGCATCCAGTTATAGTTTCTACACCTAAACGATATGATGTTATTGCAATATGGCAAATATAATCAATCCAGTAAATCAAGCTGGATTAGATTATCTAATTTAATTAGGTCTTTGTTACTTTGAGCAGCTGTAGGCCTTTTTCCACCATCTTCTTTCTCTCGTTTTTTTTAATGATAAAACGATGTCATGTCAGCAATGTGGAGATGTTGAAAAAAGCCGCAGATCTTCCATTTTTACTTGATTGCTTTTCTTCTCAAAATAGATAAACTGTCATTGAGATTCTCGTGCTAGTAATTTTATGTAACCTTCCTTTCAAGCTGGTGAATATCTTGTATAATGTAACTCTTGTTCACATTTGCAAAGGGGAAAAGGCAATTTGCTATGATTGTAAAACAAGCTTCTTCTTTTTCTTAATAACTAGTACTTGAATTAATTATATTTAAGAGTAATTAATCACATATAAAATAAAATTAATTATATTTGCATACATAATTAATCATAATTGTTAGATCAACAATGGTGTATATTTTGAGATGGACAATATGATATAAGTAATAACAGTTTGTATTTTTTAATTAAGTGGTTTAGAATTATAATTAATCCTTAATTCTTAAATATAAAACAAATCATGTTAAGAAAAAAATACTTATTTTATATGCATTTCGACACCCAAAGAAGATACTGCTTCCTGCGGAACCATTTGTTATCAATAGCATCTTTGCAAAACAAAAATAAGTGAAGTAGGAGTACCCAAAGAACCAAACTCCAAAGTTAATATGATATATGTGATGAGTCGGATTAAAACGCGATCTGATATCTACATTATAACAAACAGAGTGAAGTTCAATTCAAAGGTAGTATTAGTGTGGTGAGTTGTCCAAAAGGAAAAGAAAAAGGAAAAAATGGCGTCGATAACTGGACGACAGATTCTAGTGCACTCTCGTTCTCCATCGTTGAAACAGAAGCTGAAACCCTCATAATCACCCTTTCTCCTCTTCCCAAAACACACTCCTCGTCGCACCTTCTGCTCCATCAATTCCAATTCCAAGGGTTCGAGTTCCATCGTCCCCGACCTCCTCCATTACCTGAACCACTCCTGGACCCAATTCCACGCCACAGCCGAAGCTAAACAACAATTACTCGCCGCCGGTTTCCACATGCTCGACGAGAACCACGACTGGCACCTCAAGCCCGGCGGACGCTACTTCTTCAGCCGCAACATGTCCTGTTTGGTTGCTTTCGCCATCGGAGATAAGTCAGTTCACTTCTTTCTTCGCCTTCTCTCTTCTTTGTTCCGTTACGGTTTTGTTTGAAGGCGTCGTTTTTGCCTAGGTACAATGTGGGCGACGGCTTTCACGTGATAGCGGCGCACACCGACTGCCCCTGCCTCAAACTGAAGCCCAAAACGGCGTCCTGCAAGTTTAACTACTCCATGATGAATGTCCAGACTTACGGAGCTGGCTTGTGGTACACTTGATTTGATAGAGATTTGAGTGTTGCTGGCAGAGTCATTCTCCGATGTAGCCATAATTCTTATGTGCATAAGCTTGTCAAAATCAATAGACCCATTTTGCGCATTCCCACGCTCGCCATTCATCTTGATCGGTATATATATTATATAGACTTTATGCCATTCATCACATACACCATATGATTGTTAATTTCGTCGCACTTCGTAGACTTGTTAGAATTAACAAATTTAAGGTCATATGTTTGATATTTCCGGTTTTAAAGTCAAGAATGTAGTGGTTGTGGTTTTCTTCAATATTTGCTATAATTCGGATACTGGTATATTGTTGTCCAGATTGAAGCAACCTTGTTAAAATTCAAGCAATTCAATTTTTGTTGGCGATTGTGTTGTAATATCAGAACAGTGTTACTACTTACTAGTAACTTAGGAATTTGTCTGGTTTCCATATTTGGCCCCAGTATTTTTTCTTCCATTACTTCTTTGTCATATGCCAGTGTTCTACCACAGAAACATGCAAGCTACCCGCGGATTCTATCACCCTCTCTTATTTGTTTTATTGTTTAGCACAGTGAACCAGGATGGATTTAAACCCAATCTAGAGACTCATCTTCATCCTTTACTCTCAATGAAACCTGAGGACACTTCTTTGGAATCCAACTCCAAGGAGAAGAATAGTGCATTATCATCCAAAGCTCATCATCATCGGCTGCTTATGCAGGTAGCTGTGTTGTCTATGCTTCTTTCAGGTTCAATGTGAAGAATTGTCATAGGTTTGAACATATTGTGACTGTCAGAGGACAGTAAACCATGAATATCCTATGGAAAGATATTGATTTCAATTTCAAACACTTATTCCAAAAACAAAGAAGAAGAAACACACCTGGCAATATTGATTCAATTGATGTTGACCATCATATAAGAAACATTTGTACCTTTCAGATTACCATTCTTCTATAGTTGTAGTAGTATTTTATTAGTCTCAGAAAATTGTATGCAACTGAATTTTTATATATTTTTTTATTCTTCAGCTCATTACAAAGCAATATGCCAATGAATTGGTTGCATTAGATGTTTGGCATGTCAATATGTGGGAAGATGGGGAATGAAGATTTTCAGTCCAAGAAAGGGATGATGACATTGAGGCCAAGATAAAGATTGTAAACCAAGATTTTTTATTGCTTTCATATATTAGTTCTTAAATAAATCACATGAGAAGGAGTTAATTGAATTAATTAGAGTAGCTGACAAATTATGTTAAAATGATACTAACACCACAATTACTAGTGACTTAACATGAATTCACATGTGAATGGCTGCAGGCCATCAATTTTTTATTTCATAGCCCGAGTTTAGTAGCTTGGATTTTGGAATAAGTTGCTGGGTCAAACTAGAATGATGTCTAGGTGTTTTAGCTATTGATAAGGGTAAAACGTAGTACTGTTATTCTGAGAATGGAATAGTGTAATAGTTTATCCATCATGATTTTAAATTATCTGTGGTTTTACTTACAGAATTACCTATCTTTGCTTACTATTCTTTATTATAGCCCTTGTATTAATTCGCAGGTACTGTCAGATGAGTTAAACTGTGATGTTGATGACATAGTGAATATTTAACTGAATGTTTTGTGATACTCAACCTAGCTGCCTTGGAGGTGGAAACAATGAATTTATTTTTTCTGGAAGATTAGATAACCTGGCTTCAAGTTATTGTGCATTAAGGGCACTTATTGACTCATGTCAATCTCCTGGTGACTTAGCAAGTGAAAGTGCAATTCGAATGGTTGCTTTATTTGACAATGAGGAGGTATTTCTTTATCTTGCTTAATGGTTAATGTTTTATTTATAGATGTCAGATTTTGTTCCATTTTTGCTTGCCAACAAATAATTGTGTGTTTGTAATTATTTCATTTAATAATATTAAATTCAAAATGCTCATGCACATGTAGAACACCCCCCCCCCCCCCCCCCCCCCCCCCACAACAAAAAAAGAAAGATATCCCAAGATTGGAAAGTTCCTTCATTTGAAAGCTGTAAAGCCATTTAGATAAAATAGGATTTTCCCTGTTACAATGCATATTTGTTCATCGCAGTATGATGGCATTTTACTGTTGATTTCTCAATGCTATGTCTAACTGCTGCTATTTAGGTGGGTTCAGGTTCTGTTCAAGGAGATGGAGCACCCACCATGTTTAAGGCCATGAGACGTATAGTTGGTGACTTAGCAAATAACTATGTTAGTGAAGGCTCTTTTGAGCGCACTATTCGACAATCATTTCTTGGTATATCATCCACTTATCACCCTTCTAAAGTAAATTTGAGGCAAATGATACACAAGGGTTGATACCATCAGCTTGATTATAATATTGTGGATTGTTTGCAAACTTCAGTTGTCCATCATGTGTTATAGATCTACTAGAATACCCTATTACAATTGATTCTGGAAAAGTTTATGGTTCAAAGATTATGGGATTTTGGCTGGAAAGTTCAGAATTTGTTAATATAAAATAAGAATGGTGTGAGACCCTCTCTTTTGGTTGCCAGATCTATTAGAATGCCAATTTGATTTTTGGATACAAACCAAATTTTTAATTAAATAAAAAGAAAGAGGGGAAAAGAGGTTATGCATGAATTCCTTGTAGTTTGGACTTGGAACTCATCTCTGTAGGAGTCTGTGACTCTTGGACAGCAACTACTGCTGTATTATGCATATTTTATGTGATTTAGTAATTCTATTCACTATCTATCAATTGGCTTTCTATCAGGGACCACTAAAGGATCTTTTGGATTCTATTCTTTACAGTGTCTGCTGATATGGCCCATGGAGTTCATCCAAACTTTATGGATAAGCATGAACAACTCCACCGACCAGAGCTGCAGAAAGGATTGGTTATTAAGCACAATGCAAACCAGCGATATGCTACTAGTGGAATCACATCTTTTCTTTTTAAAGAAGTTGGAAAAATTCATAACCTTCCAACTCAGGTAATTCTTCTTTATGGTTGCATTTGTTTATACACATGTATGTATATCTATTTATAAAGTATGAAGTGCGAATTATTTGATTGCAAGTTATTTGATTGACATGTCAACAATATGAAATTCTCTTCAATAGCCACATCATATACTATGCTAATCTGTTAGCTTCTCCTTGATTTACATATTTTTCTTGATTTACTTTTCTCAACATTAGTTAAATTTCCTATAAACTATCTTAATTACTTGAGTTACTATTTGAATTAATTCTGAGTTATTATTTGAATTGTTTAAGTTATCTTAATTATTTAAGATACTATATTTAATTTTTTTTCCCATTCCAACCTAATTCCATAGCCTAGAATAATAGAACAAGTATCAAAAGAAACGATCAAGAGTATTTTTGGCCTATCTTATCACCACCATTGATGCAAGTCTTAAAAATCTTTGCTCATTGTTGATTAGAATTAATCTTCAATATATTAGCTTAAAGGTTCACCTATTACACATATAAGAACCAATCATATATTTTATTATAGATATTGTACTAATTTATTTATATCTAGAATGTCCACCCATCCATTTATGAATTAGCATCAGTTTCCAGTTTCATACATCTTAGAATTATATTATTACTCACAGACCATTGGAATTTGGAGGCAACTTACTGATGTTACTATGTTACTAAAGTTAGTATACTTTTCTAGAGGCACCTCTTTCTCTTTATGAAAGGAATTTTTGAATCATTATATTTATAGGGAAAACAGATAGTAGAGCTTCCATGAATTATCAAAAATGAAAATTAGTGTATAGATAAGAGTGTTATGTCTTCTTTTCTCTGATTTGTTGATTGTTATAGTATATTACATAACTGAGGCATCTGAAAAATTAAATTTTGTCTACTCAAACTGTAGGAATTTGCGGTTAGAAATGACATGGGATGTGGATCAACCATAGGCCCAATACTTGCTTCTGGAGTTGGCATCCGAACAGTTGACTGTGGAATTGCTCAACTTTCAATGCACAGGTATTTTTTTTTTTTGATCAGCAAAAAATATATATATTTATAGATATGAAAAGATATAGTACAAGTAGTACTATTACAAGGGTGTGTAGTATCCAAAACAATCCCGTGGCACCATAATACATAAAACACATGAATTAAAGGGCCAAAGGGCTGTAAAGATGCCTATACCAAAAAGCAAAAAGAATCTAACTAGTAACCCCACCAGGTATAAAATGATTTTTGCATTAATACTTTGTTTAAAGATAAATTAAAATAAAGCCTTGATACTAAAAAGGTTAACAAGGTAGGGTTTGTTAGTATGTTTAAACTGAATGGGGTAAAATCATTTTGTGATTAAGGCTTACATTTCTCGTTTAGAATTAGGTGCAAGCTGTTGGTACTTGGTATAAGGCCCCTATTGTCATTTACTTATCACTACTAAGCACAGTTATCATCCCGGTCAAATTCTTGACTTCCTCTTATTGAAATTCTTCTTTTATAATAAATAAAGCAAAAAGTCTTGCTGGAGTGGAAAAGAAGCAAGAAGTGTTCTTATTTTCTTGTATCATTCATCTCTGACCCACTACAAGAATATAAAATAGTTGAGTCTGCTTTTACTTGGATTGCAGTATAAGGGAAATATGTGGGAAGGAAGATATCGACATTGCTTACAAGCATTTCAAAGCTTTCTATCAAAGCTTTTCAAGCGTAGACAAGATGCTGACTGTGGATACCTGAGCTATGTTTTTGAGCCCGTGTTTGGTACCAGAGTTGCATTTGCCGACGAAGTGTTGATGTAAAATCAGCACAATGTTTTTACGATGGCTTTAGATTCTCTGTTTCAATCTGAGAACAAAAGTTTATTTTTCTCCTTGAACAGTGAACACAAGCAGATGAACTTTCTTCCCTAGCTTTTAGATGGATTATGCCCGGAATTTGTTTTGCAAATATATCTGCGTTCCGATTCTTTCTATTTGCCCAAAGGTTACTTGTAAATACATAAAATTAAAACATGGATTTTCTTGTTAGAGGTTCTTAGATTGTTGGAGTACATGGTAAGCGTAGCACACCATGAAATCTGAATGCCTATTCTCATGTTTAACGTTAATTATCGGCACGTGCCACGATGCCAGGGTGGAATAGAACTTGAAATAGATGATCAAGTATTGGGTGGTGGAATTATGGTGTACTCATATATATTCGTATGCTTAGACTATAGTGGATAACAAATTATGACAAAGTCAACATTATGAAAAATAACTGAAACAAATGTCCTCTAAAAAACTGAAGCAAATATAATATAAAATAATCTCCTTTTAATAGTCATTTTTACGTCACTCTTAATTTTCAAATTTAAAATATTGCTAACATATTTTATGTAACATGGCATTAAATTATTGACTACACCACAACTAAATCACTGCCGTCTCCTATGGATCATCACTCGGGAATACTTATCCTTTGTTTGAACGAGAAAAAAGTGAGAAGAAAAATTAAATTAATTTGTTAATTATGAATAATTTATTTGTGATTGTTCATATCTTTCATTATTTTTATAATTTTTTTATTTATATTTATCTTTTGTAATTTTTCCAATTATTTTTTGTATATATAAATATGTTATTTCTATTAGAAAGAATATACACAATTATCATTCATTTAATATGTTATTAGTACAATTGTCTTTGTTCCGCATATTATTGACAATTAGTATTGCAACCTGCAAGTAAAAGTCATGTAAGAAAATCAGTTGGAAAAATAATCTTTTAAATTCATATTTTAAGGTTATATTTTTCTCCTAATTTCATTATTCATACTGAGTTTGGTAGAATATTTATATTCTATTTACGTAATTGTGAATTTGATCATTTAAGAGTTTTCAAGACTTTATCATAGAAGGAAATTTTTAAGAATATTTTTCTCACCCAAAATGAGAAAATAATGCAAAAGTGAAAATAAAATAATTTTTTTTCACTTGAAGCGAGAAAATAATACCGTAGTGGTTGAGGCTTATGAATTTTATTATAATTTGATATTGCACAAGAGAAAGTCATTCTTTTGAGTTCACATTTCAAGATAAGACTCTTTTCGTCTCCCTAATTATGTTATTTATAATTATGATGTGTATAGTTATATTATTCACATAAATGTAAATTTATTTAGATGTAATGTGTCTTAAAATACTATCAAATAAAGAAATTTTAAAAATATTTTTGTAAAGGTCCTGAACTGAATACCTTATCAAATAAAGAAATTTGAAAAAAAAAATCGCCATAAGTGGGAAAACAATAAAAATATGAAAAATAAAAAATTTTAGTCTTGAAGAATGAGAATAGAAAAAAGATTGATTTTTTTTCATCAAAAGTGAGAAAATAATTCAACAAATGAAAAAGAAAGACTTTTCATGAAAGAGAATAAAAAAATTGATTATTTCCCACTAGAAGTGGAAAATAGTACCCAAAAAAAGGATTTTTTTCAAAGAATGTGACATTTTATCATTTATTAAAATTTCAATTTGTGTATATTAATTTATCTCAATTTATAATGATATCATAACAGAATTAGTTTTGCCTATATTATTTATGTATATGCATTCAAATCACATAATATATAAGATAATATATTATATTAATATTTTATTTATTAATATATTATATTTGATAATATTACGAGAATATTTGGTATGATCCCTGGGTATATGCAATCTAAATAATTAGATACATATTAATTAATAATTTTAAAGTAGGAACAAAAGATATTCATAATTTTTTATCATAATTGTTTTCATGATATTTATTGTCATAATATTAATTAGTGTTATCATTGTGGGTAAATATATTCACATGTTATATATTATGTGTTTGTTATCTGTTGACCGATATTGTGTGAAGAAAATTACCGATGATGATATGTTAAATAAGTATCTATTTTACATGCATTTCATGTGTTCATGTAGTAACAATATCGATGAATGATAACTTAATAAATATTTGGAGTTTTTTTCATGTATACTTGTAGAAAAAACAAAGTTTGAAATTTATATGAAAAATCATATGACTTATTTGATTAACATTGTTCCATTCCCTGAAGTGAATGTTGCACAAATGTATTTTTATAAAATTTTGGACATGTAGTCCATATATATGAAGATGTAAAACTAGTTAGCTTTTTGGACCTACAATCCATATACTTGAAGATATAAAATCTATTACATTTTTTAACTCGTTGGTTATACACTTAAAGATGTTAAACCAATTGAATTCAAATAATATTTTGTGCAAAAACAAAATGAAAATGGTGAAATTGAGAGATAGAAAATATGACTTGACATTAATTTTGAAGACACATATTCAGGTGTAGTGAATCTAAGTACTTTTGATGCTTAATTACTCTAGTAGCACATGAAGGGCTTAATTTATATCTAATGGATGTTCTTACAACTTATATTAGTTATATGACTTTCTTGCTAATGACATTGCATGGAACTCTCAAGGATATAATTTGTCCAATAATGCTTATTCTCTAGAAAAATACTCTCTGGACTAAAGCAATCAAGTTAAATGAGATATAATTGGCTTAGTGAAAACTTGCTATGCACTTTCACAAATATGAAAATATATTTTTCATAATGTTTGTTTATGTAGATGAAATAAATATAATTGGAACTCTTGAAGAGTTTCCAAAAGCTATAGAATGACTAAAGAATAATTTGAGAAGAAAGACGTAGGAAACACAAAGTTCTTTTTGTGAAATTGAATATTTAAATAATAGAATTTTTGTGCACCATAAAGCTTATAAAGTAGAGGTGCTTAAAAGGTTTTATATGAAAAATCACATTAGTTTTACATTTTAACAAATGAAGGTCTCTACATGTGAACTAAGATCCTTCTAAATCTTGAGAAAATGATGAAGTACTTGGCCTAAAGTACCACGTTTTAATGTTATTGAAACACTAATATATCTTAATGTGCATACATGATCTCATATTTCATTTCACTAATTCACTAACAAAATATAATTTTTCATCAATATAAAGACATTTAAGCATGCACTTCATTATTTTAGAGGTTTTTTGTTAGATCCTCATAATGATATAACATAAGATTCAATGAGGTCATGTGACAATTCCATGACAATATGTGAAATAAGCCAAAATAGGATGCATAAATTTGAGCTTAACATGAGAAAAAATCGCATTGATGATCATATATGAAGACAATGTTACATGTATTGTTTGGTTAAAAGAAGGATACATCAAATGAGATAGATCAAAACATATTTTACCAAAGTTCTTTTTCACTCATGATCTCCAAAAGAAATAAATGTTCAACACTTTTGTTCACACAAGAATCTAGAAGATTTCTTTACAAAGTCATTACTAAGACTTTTGAGCAACTGACTCACATGATTGAATTTTGTCGTCTTAAAGATGATTTCTACATGAGAAGAAAAAATTAAATACATTCTGTACTCTTTTTTCCTTTGCCATGATTTTATCTCTTTGAATTTTCCTAACAAAGCTTTTAATGAAACAAGTGATTCTATATTAAAAATGATGTACTCTTTTTTCTTCATTAAGTTTTTATCTCATAGGAGTTTTCCTAGTAAGATTTTAACAAAACATTTTTAGATAATGGACATTCAAGAAAGAATGTTAAGAATAATCTATTTGTAATTGTCCATATCTTTCATTTATAATATTCTCTTATTTATATTTATCTTTTATAACTTTTTTAATTATCTTTTGTACCTATAAATAAAATACTCTTATTTTAAAAAAATACACAATTCTCATTCTCTAAACTCTTATTTTCTCTTCACTATACTTTTCTGTCTCGAGTTATATTTATTTAACACTAATGTCATATTTTCTTTCTTCTTTCTTTATTTTCATTTTAATTTAAGAATTATTTCCGTTTTCTTTTTGAGCAAACCTCTTTTACAACCTATGATCCAATATATACTATGCTTTGACATGACATCTTGTAAAATGAAACATTAAAATAAACCAACTAAGGATACTTGGCGAAAATTTAGTACTATTAATCCTTCCAAATTCTGCATCTCCCAGTCCCCGGCACACCACCCGGTTGGCATCGATCCCAATTCCAGTAGCCACTGCCGCCATGTTCTCAAGGCTTGGAGGAGAGTTCTATGACTCCTGGTTACACCAACTCCGCAGGCTGTGGCAGATTTGCCAGCACCCCAAGGCGTTGAGCCAACCACATGCATTGCATTGCATTCCAAACTTCTGTTGCCCTTCGCCGAATACAAGCAACCGTCACTTCCTTTTTTTTAATTTACTTTTTCGGTTTGGGGGGCTATGGTTTATTTGGGTATTGTTTCTAATCTAGTTTAACTTTTCTTATTGTTTCTAATCTAAGTTTAACCAGCATAAGCATCGCCTAGTTCACCCTTCACCACCCCCTTTTCTGCCTCTCCCCCTCTCTTACTCCCACCAATACCGGGCAACAGTTCTCATTTTATGCAATAATGTTAACAAAAAGACGAGCGTGTGAAATGAAGGAAATAACCGATAACTCTAAAAAATTGATAATATATATGTAGAGAATAAGGAAATGCAGAAAAATAAATGTTAGAACTGAGTGAAATATACAAACTCAAATCTATAGTTAGTCATGTATTATTATACATGAGGTCAAAGATAATTCACAAGACCATATTATAGCGATAGCGACTAGTGACTAGAGCTTGGAAAATTCAGTTAAATCTCCGGATCAAAAGTTGCTGCAACCTCATGCAATTGACGGACTGAGCTCTGTAACTGAAACCCCTTAAGCCTGTTGAGGGAGCTGTAGCTAGCCAAAACAACAAAAACAAAATATATAAACGAACACATCCCTTAAAAGGTCGTTTTAACAAATGCTCCATTTGCATTACATACTCATCTTGAAAAGCGTTACTGTAAAATTTGTTTTACACTATGGTTCACATGAAAAGGGTAAGGCCTATGTTTCCATTTTATTCATTTTCCCAGTTTTATAAAATGAAATTGATGAACAGGTTAAGCAAAGCATATTGTTGAAATTGTATGATTTTAGGCCTGTTTATAAAACCTAAAGCACTAACCCTTATTTATACTAATCATAATTCTAACTAATTAGAGAAATAAATGCATGGTAGAGGCTCAGATGGAAAAGGAGGCAGTCAGAATGCAGAGTACAAGCAAAAGAGGGTCACACTTGCATGAAGGAATACAGCTAAACAAGAGAAAATGCCTTAAGATGCTAAAAGGTTGACACAACATGAGAAGACTAATTTGACAGAAGAACCATGAAATTAAAGTAGAACTCCAAATTCTAGGGAGCTTAGCAACGGTGCAGTGACAAGATAGGTCACAAAAGATGGTACCACTCTAAAACCATGAAAATGGTTTTTTAAGAATAAGAGGGAGTAAGAGAGATGAAAGAGAATGAAACACTAAATCACTAATTTATATTTAACTGAGATGTATTACAATGTACTGGTGTGTTCATAAAACCTAAAGCACAAAACCCTATTTTAATATGAAACATAATCTTAGCTAATTACTTAGGAAAACAAAACATGATAAGATAGGAAATATGAGAAACAATCCTAAAAGATAATGAGGAAATAAGGAAACAAAGGATAATCAAAGACTTTATAAGATATGATAACATTTTTCATATACACTAACACATACCTTCATCCAAGTCAAGCACAAACTTCTTTGGCTCCATTTCCTCTGAAAAGGTCCTCAATTTACTGTTCATGATCAACAGTATATATGCTCTAAAAGCTCCTCAAAAAATTCAAATGTCTACGAGGGACACAGTCACGGACTGGTGGAAGATGCAGGAAACATCCTTGCAAAGCCGAGATTGGAGGTATAGATCAATGCTGGTGGGTTGATATTTCAGAAATACACAAATCCATTCCAACCAAACTCAGCCTATATGCCTGCACTCCAATCAGCTAAAAGAAATTTGGAGCTGCAGCAGCCCATGATCTTATCTTATACCACTGGCTGATTGGGTGCAGGCATGGCCCATGCCCCTCACCGGGGCCGGGCAAATCCAAAACTTGCATCTGGTGGGGGCTGATGAGACTGCAGTATGATGTGCATGAAAGAGTGCAATTAGATTCAAACTTCATAGGCAAAGTGAAAAACAAAAGAATAATAAGATTGGTCTTTTACGTCAAATGCAGGTGTACTAAGAAATTTACTTTTTATTTTAAATATTCAATTATTATTATTATTATTATAATAATAATGATAATATAACCATTGAAGTTTATATTTTTATATTCTATAAAGTTTCAGATGATAAGTTCAACTTCTTAAGGTTATTTATAAAAATATTGTATTATTTTGAATAGAGAATTTTATTTCTCTATAGCTGATCAAATATTTCTATTACAATTTTATAGATCATTAAAAGTTTTACAAGTATGCCCATACATGTATATCAATCAAATTGGCCAACTATGAAAGTAACTTGCCTCACGGTTTTAGAGATACCTATTTATTCTATTAGACAGCTGATCTACATCTCTATATAAACTTCTATCAAATTCCTTTTATGCCTTTGAACTTCATTGATGTTTATGCAACAAAAGCTTTACACAACGCTTTAGAATTGCTTGCTTTCGGTTCATGTAAGTAATAAAAAATTAATGTAAGCAAGACATTAAGCCACTGACATGGAAGCTATGGACCTTGTTAAAACATAGTATAAGACTAGAACAATCACAAAATGGAGATCTTGGTAGCTGTTTATACCTGTGCAAAGGGTTGGTGAAC
The DNA here is from genome assembly GCA_007407185.1 of Glycine tomentella. Lineage (NCBI taxonomy): Eukaryota > Viridiplantae > Streptophyta > Magnoliopsida > Fabales > Fabaceae > Glycine > Glycine tomentella. The sequence goes on from PYAF01005972.1 coordinate 2,633,517, forward strand.
ATGTTCATGATGGATAAACGGCATTCCAGGGTGCTGACAGGGATACTGAGATGAATGCAGATACATGGCTGATGAGGAGTGTGCACCAACTTGATTAGGATTAAATGGTGGCATCATGGTCTCGGGATGTCCATATCCAATTCCAGCAGGTGTTGATTGTGCAGCCCAGGGCCCCGGTATATGCTGTGGAAGAGGTCGTGGTTGGTGTTCAGCAGAAAGGTGGGGTCTGTGAGCGGATCCAAGCTGTGGAAACTCAGTGTTGTAATTCAATACTGCTGTATACATTGGCTGTATTCCATACGATCCTCCATTGAACCCAAAACCAGGATCAAATCTTTGCAAATACCTGCCATGCAAGTTATAGGTAAATTATTAGGTTAATCCATACATCAAATATAACAGTTTTTATATTATATAACCAGAACTCAATATAGTCAAATACAACACATAACTATAATTTATGCATATGACAAACAAGAACATAAAATCGCAATTAATTGTAAATTTGTAATCCACAATCCCAAAATCAAATCAGGTATAGATGTCCTAAAACCAAATAAATATCTAAATGCTTGAACATCCATTATGCAGCATTTAAATGCATACTTTATGCATGAAATTTGGACACATTGACTTTTTGGTTTAATCTCCTCAAAAACTTATTAATATATTGTCAATTGGCTGGTAGCCACTTAAACATATTTTGGGGCATTTCAAGCATAGTACTTGGAATAAGGATCACTCCTCATTCAAAGTATATCCCAATCACTTTCATTGGAAAAGAACTACAATACCAAACAAGTGATCCACAAATAAAAATTATTGGGAAAACCCAAGTCCCACATCAACTCATGATAAGGCCAAATTAGTGTATATAAGAGGGGGGCAACCCTCACAACAAAAATCAGTTTTGTGAAGTTGAGTTAGACCCAAACTCACATTCTAAAACGATATCAGAGCCTATCCTAGACGTGTTATTGGGCCACCCACCATATTATCCACGTAACAAGCCCAATAGTGCTAGGCATGAGGGGGTGTATTGAGAAAAACCAAAGTCCTACATCAACTAATGATAAGGTCAAAATAGTGTATATAAGTAGAGGACAACCCTCACCTCAAAAGTTGGTTTTGTGGGATTGAGTTAGGCCAAAATTAACATTCCAAGACAAATTATAAACCTATAGTATTGTAGAAATCACATATAGCATGGGTTGACAGCAACTATAAATATTAGAGACAATCATGTGATAAATGGAGTAAGACCCAATAGGAATATGCTGAAAGAAAAATTCAAATGCAAATGTGATACTTTTAAATTTTAAACAAAATAAAAAAGGCACTGATAAGTTCCATGACTTCCGCCAACCTGCAGAAAAGTTATAATTATTTACAATTTATAATAGACACAAACATTGGAATTAGGGAAGGCAAAATGGATTCAACCCATTGGTTTGGGCCCATTTAAGCCACTAAAAGATGCTTTGTGGTTTATTGGTTAATCAAGAGTTATTGGTGGGGTTATGGACCTAATGGTGTTAATGAACTAAAGTATTAATGGTTCTAGTTTTGGCCTTTTAAGATCATTGGTGGATGTATTTGATGCTTCAATTATTAGGATGTTTTGATGGACTAATTAATGTTCTGGTTATGTTCAGATGGTTTATATTTTTTCTGTTTTCTTATTAATGTTTCTCTAAAACTTTGGTCTTTAACCAAGTTGAATGGCGTCATGTGGTCCATAGAGCCTACTTCACCTAGTGGGATAAAGCTTTGTTGTTGTTGTGGGTCAACCCATAGGTCACCCATATATAACCCATTTTTTAAAAAAACTATGGTGAGTCAATCCAATCAAACCCACAACCCATCAAGAGTTGTGTTAAGATTGGATTTTTAACCCAATATCAAAATGGGTTCAACCCAACCCAACCGTTTTTTATGGGTTGGGACGGATTGAGTTGGTTTGCTTTGCCACCCCCACCCGGAATATAATCACTTGCCACTACTATCTTGCAAAAATTTATAATCATGTACAGGTCACAAATCATTCATGCCAGCAAACTAAAACCATTTATTTTGTCAAAGAGGAGCAAGACAACAAGGTCACAAAACTTAACAGACAAATGCATGACTAACATAGTAAAAGGCACACATACCTATCATAGTTCCTGTCATAATCAGGATCTTTGCGGTCAACCTCACGGTCCCGAAATATAGCCACCCTATTGTTTTGCCTGTACCTACCAACTGGCTCCTTCTCTGTCCTACTTCTAGCCCTATTGGTATTAGTAGAAGACTCAACCAGCCCCCTACCAGAAGTGACATCAGATACAGAAGCTGATTTATCTTCCACCCGAGGAACCACCAAGGAACCATGCAATGAGTTATCCTGCTGCCTTGACTCACATTCTAGCTTCCCACCTGCAGTACCAACATTATTACTTGAACTAAAAATCCTAGCTCGGGCCCTATTATACTCCTCTTTTCTCTCTTCCACACTTTTAGAGTTATTATTCTTCACAGAGTTTGAATTTGCATTGCTGAGCATCTGTGTCCACTTCTGCGGCCTCTGTTTGATTGCAACCTTCATGACAGCACTGTTTTCTGGTGATAATTTTACTGGGATGTCTGCAAGGCGGATAACTGGAAGCTTACATTCAGAGGTTTTGCGAACAATAATTCTTGACCCAGAACCATCTGGTAAACTATTATCCAGTAAAACCATTGACTGCAATGAGTAATGCTGAGCCACCCGGTGTGCAGCCAGCCTTAAATAGGATGTTGGAAGCTGCTTAAATTCAAGCTGCTGTTGAGTAGGATCACGAATAAAATTCTCAACATCTTGCTCCATCCTCAGGACTGAATTTATCAAATGAGAAGCCTTAATCAGTTGGGCAAGATCTAACATTCTAAGAACATAAAGCTTATTAGATCTAAACAAATAGCATACAACTAATGCATGCATAAGTGCATAATAAATCCATTATAAAGTGGCAACTAGCAAGAAACAGGAAGGAACAGGGAAAGGCCTATGCAACAAATCCAGACAAACAAAACACACGCTTCAAAATCAAAATCACTGTCAGGAGGCAGCTTGGTTGAGCTTTCATATGGGATTTGGATCCTCTGAAATGAGGCATTCACTGTAGAGGTGAGGATTAAGGAATTAAATCTGCTGATGACAAGGGGGAGAGAGAGAGAGAGCGAGATGAATTTCAATTTAAATAAGAATATATCACTTTAGAGACGTAAGTCCTTTCATATGATAGCTAAACTTGAAAGTAGAGAGAGTATGCTATAATTGTTACTCTAATCAGACCACAAAAGTGTACAATTCCACTAGCAGTGTACCTAATTGCAACCCCGATAACTTTATCAGTAATCATAACCTAAATCAACTCCTTGATAACAATTTAGGGCACTAATCGAGTCTACACACACACAACACCCCCAAAAAAAGTAATCCAAGACCTTCGGAGTCTATTATAATTCACCACGGCTTAACAAAGTAGCAATTTCTCTCAGAAAAGCTTATAAATAAATGTCTTCCACCGATTCGAAGGTAAACCTACTTGAAAGCCGTTCGCGAGGGTTCTGAATAGCTTCGCGAAGGAACTGATCAACCTGATTTATGACGTCATCGGAAACCTCGTCGCCACTGGACGAAGGAGGCGGAACAGGCGGCGACAGAGCATCGTCATCGTCGGCGACACGTTGGTGAGGTTGCTTAGAATCATTGTTGGAAGAGAGCATGAGGTTCAAGCGGTTCATGGACTCGTCCAAATCAGCGACCTCCCATGACTCGGGGGCTCCGAAATCCTCTGCAGAGCCCTCCATGGAGAAACTGCAAAGAGAAGAAAGGGATTTGTGGAGGGTTAGGGAATCGAACCTGATTCTGATACGGTGGAGTGTTGCGTGGGAGGTTTCATGAGAAGATTCGGTTTTAGGGTTAGGGTTACGGAATGGGAATTTGGAATTGGGGGCAGAGTGAAAGAGAATGCGAGATAGGGTTTGGTTTGGTTTGACGACGACGACGACGGATGGATGGATGCAGCTTCCTTCCTTACACTCTCTCCCACGTGTCCACCGCATCTAATAATACGCTATATTTTTTTCTCCTGTTTTTTTCATTTTTTTATATAAATATAAAAAATTAAAATATTTTTTATACCTGAAAAATATGTCACTTTTAAATTACAGTATAAAATTCACTTTTGATCAATTACATATTAAAAAAAATATTTCAATATAATACATGTCATAATCTTATTTTGTTAAATGGTGACTTAATATATAAAATATCATTTTATGGAATCTATCTCTTCTCCTCCTTCATCATCTTCTTTAACATAATGAAACTAATTAAATAATTTAACAATTAATGACAAATATTATATTAAAACATAAAAAAATTTAGATACATAATTGATCCAAAGTAAATTTTAAATAATAACTTAAAAATAACATATTTTCCAAATATAAAAAATGTATTTAAACTTATAAATAATATAAGAGATTAAACTCATAAAAAAATTTATAAGCGATAATATTTAAGTTTGATTAAGTTTATGAAAAGTATTAAGAGTTAATAAGATCCAACCCGTCACTAACCCAACCCAATCCGAAATTGATTTGTTTCACTTCTAGTTTGGAAATTATATTTCGTATATTTCATAGAATAAGTTTTATGTTTTAAGTCGTTCCAATTCAATTTAGTGTCCTATGTTTTTTAAAAAATATATATTTTTCCTTAACAATTGGTATTAATAATAAAATTTTATTTAATGAATAATATTTTATTAATGTGATACTCCCTTCGTCCTTTTTTTGAAATCGTCGTATTTTTTGAACTTTTTTTGTTTATGTCATTTGTCATTTGTAAATTTTAAAATCATATTAATTACTCTTTTATCAATTATATTTTTACTTTTTTCTAATCTTTAATTAATTTAAATATATATATATATATATATGTTTATTGTGAAGTAAAAATGACTTAATTATCAATTTGATCCTCTAAGTTTTTTAAAAATATAAAAATTTTATCCATTTCGTCTATTGGAATTGTAAATTGTAGAATGTAAAATATATTATGTTAAAACGATGGATTTACCGGATCTTGTCCCATATATTTATTTTCTTAATTAGATTGCATTTGGATTCAAATAAATGATCTAATAAAAAATTCAAACCAAGTAAGATTTACTTATCCAAGATCATAAATTTAATCAATCATCTCTTTTATTTTTTTCACTACTTAATGTGATATTTGCTCCATTTTTAGTTAAATTGTGAATGTTTAAAAATTAGAATAATTTGGAGTTAAATTTAGTTAAATTGTGAATTTATCCTAACAATGAGAAACTAAACTTACCCTAATTAAGAGAATTAATGTACTAAGCTAGAGTTACTCTCTCTAAATATTTTGATTATTTATTCTGTATGTAGTTTTGTGTCAACATTTGTCTTCTACACTTAATGATTTTTTTGGATTGATTAACCTTAAACTTGTTTAGTTAATTTGAATATGTTGATGGAAATTAGTGTTTGAACTTTGAAGTGAAGCAAACGTCTAACAAATGTTATATCTAAAAATTGAATAAGTTTTGTTAGCCATCTTTAAAGTATATTTTTCTAAACAAGTTATTTGGTAAAACTCACCAAGATATTAGTTCAAAAATTATATAATTTACTCACTTTTACTTAAGAAATCAACATTACTTACTATGTTGATGATGATATGATAGTTTTTTTTTTTTTTATATATAAATGTTAATTCCATATAAGATAGCACAATCCATAACTCAACTTTCAAGGTACATTAAGAGTCATGTATCTAAAAGTGGGTTACAATTCATATTGACTTACTTGCTCTTGATGAGTCTTGTATATATAGAATTTTTTTTAGGTTTATAGATCTAGTTACATGATATAAGTGTACGTCATTAATGATAACACCAATTTTGGAGGTAGAAATAAAAATCTTATCATTTCTTATCTTTAAGATGAGAAGATAAAATTTTCATATTTCCTTACTTATAATGATTGAGTAAAGTTGACCAATTATAGAATGTCAGATGAACCATGAGTCGAGTTCAAATAATATAATATTTTCTTTTTTATAAGTATTATATAAGATAGCACAATGGATAATTCAAGTCTCAAGATACACTTATTACCATACATGTTATTATCTTAGTAAAACTCTTATTAACTTAAACATCATACTATTTTTGCAAATATTAATCCCCTAAAATATAAAAATTAATCCCCTCACATGTTAATTATCTCTCATTAGCACCACCCTTTAGAAAATAATAACCATCATAGAAGAAAGAGTTTGATTTTCAAGTCAGATTTTGACTAAGATCAACAAAAAATTATTCTAATTTATTTACTCATCTTAACTTATGTCAAGAGACAAAGTAGTCATCATAGTTACTCACTATTGATTGCTATCAATTTTTTTAGTTTTAACATACAATCTTTTAGTTATATATAGATATATATTATGCTTTATTGATAACTTATTATCAAATAAACCTTCAGTAATCGGTACAAATAATGAAATTACTCACCATTACAATTTTTTTTCTTAGAGGGATATCTCCCTCTCAAGTCTTTCAACAGAAGTAGTTTAGGGTAGTCTTCTTGTCTTGTTGTTTCCCCACAGAATAAAAAACAAAGTCCTTTAACTAAAATATAATATAAGTATGGTAACATAACAAACAAGTCTCTGAAGTAAATTATAATTTTAAAAATTAACCGTGGAGTAAATACGGATTTAATTCGACGGACAATAGTTACCTAATATAATTTTGTTTTAATAATTGTATTTATGACTAATTAATGATGTGTTTGGAATGGATAAATAAAAATTAGAGAGAAAAAATGTTTGAAAATTGAATTTAGAAAACAGAAAGAAATAAAATTAAAGTTTGACGATTCTAAAAATTAACTCAATAAAAAAATGTATTAATGATAAAATTTAGAGATAAAAATTGTATTTTCATTGTTATATTGGAGTCACAAAAAATTTAATGGTGAATTTTTAAAAATTACATGTAAATTCTTTCATTATTAATTTTATTTTTTCTTATAGCGACTTGTCCTTCTCTTTTCACTCAATTCTTTTCAACAAAATGAAAAAAATAATGATATTTTCTTTTTTAATCCAAACTCTTCTACAAAAATATTATAAAGGATCTGCCTTTTCTTTTTTTGTTGGGAATCACTTGAAGGTAAGTTGAAGCAAAACATCAATTTTTTTAGCAATGTTTGTTTGGTAAGAAGGAAATAAATAAGGGGAAAAAAGGATAAATAGAAATAAGAAAAGTGAATAAAAGTATATGAAAAATATAATAGAAATAAATACACATTTGATTTAAGAGAAATAATAAATAAAAATAAAACAGACATAATTAGTGAATTTTACAGTTCCTTTTGATTGTCAACTAATTACAGTATGCTTTTACCTCTATTAAACTAAGTATATTTATTTATCTCTAATCATCTTGGTCTCTTTTCTTTGTTCTTTCTGAATTGTTTCCTTCTGTTTATTTATGTATCATTAGCTTGCTTTCTCATTTTCATTATATACTTTTCCATCGAATTCAGAAACCTTTGTCCTTTTGTTTGTGCAATTAATATTCTGCTTGTCTTACATTTTTTCTAACTTGGTGATATTCGATCAGGCTTCTAACATTGTTTGATAAGTTGATTATGCTTGAGAGTTGATTTTTTTAAAGTACTTACCCTCAGTTGGCTTCCAGATGTTGTTGCTTCCAATACTCAATCCATTGGTTGGAGAGAAAGTTATACTCTGCTCTTCCTTGCTTGCATCAATAGCATATGTAAGTTATCTTGTATTCCTTTACTTTTCCCTTGCTTCCTGAAAGAAAACTTGCTGATACCATTGCTATTCATATTTTATTTCTGTGTAGGCTTGGCTCTATGGATTAGCATGGGCACCTTGGGTACGAAAGATTGATAACTCTCTCTATGTTGTTTTAATTTCACTGTTTATTTTATAACTGTTGTACTTCAACTTTATCACCTTATCTACAGAAATCTTATTAAATAACTTGAATGAAAAGTGATAACTGGAGTCTGGAACCTTGTGTCATGTATTTGTTGCAATACCATACAAATTTACACTACATATATGTCTTGCTAAAATTCTTACAATTTACATTTCCTTATTGTTACTAATAGTAATAATTTAATTCACCACTGCAGGTTGCATACTTAAGTGCCTCTTTTTGTATCATCTATGTCCTTGTGAAACCTGCTGTGAGTAGTAGATCTATTTTTCTCTTATTGATAAAATTATTCCCCATTTTTATAGTTACAACCAACTTTATGATCCTGATATAGTGATATGTCTATAAATATCTTGTTGTGCAAACTTACGCTATTATTTCAAATGCGTCAAGCTCGACCAATCAGGTTTGCTCTCCCTTTTATGCATCAAGCCACATAAAACATTACACAGAATGCTGAGATGAGAAGATGCTGTACAAAACAGCATTATCTGTCACTTACAAGGAACTAACACAGAATCTTCTCAATAATACGTGATCTCCTGCAAAATTCTCTTTTAACCAATTGAATTTAAAATTAGACTATGGGTATGTTTGGATACAAGCTATAATTACTTTTGAGAGTTTTTCTATTAAAAATATATTACTTTTCCAGTAGAGAAGCTCTCAAAAGCAATTCGAACCTTGTATTCAAATAGATTCTATGTCCTTTTATGATCAGTATGGACTAATACAAGATTTCTCAATTTTGTCTGTTCTATTATGATGTTTTTAGTTGACAAGTTATAATATTGGGATTTGAAATCTCTAAAGTACAGGCTGAACTGGGTGCAACGAGATACAGATGACCATGAAAATGCTAGCTGAAACTAAGTAAAACAATATAAAGCAAAAGTCTTTGAGCAAGCTTGTCAATTATGATGATATATTTCAAATGAAATATTCTAGAGTATGCGGCTGAGTTTGCTGCATTGACGAAAGAATAATGACAGTGATAGACGATGGCATAGTTGAAATAAGGCTTTTTTTATAAGAAAGATGACCACAATAGTATATAATAATAAATTAATAATATCTTCCATGGAATCATCTTTAGCACACTTTATAGGATCTTCCTTCTCAGAATTTTATGCTTTAATTAACTTCACTGCAGGGAAAAGCACAAACTTTGATTGCCGGGACACAATCTATACCAGATTTGCTATCACCTATTGCAATGAGTCCATTGACTTGTGAGTTGAACACTGTCTTCGCTAGATGCTTATTAGACCGTTTGACAATTCTCAATGCTGACGATATAGTTAATTAACTATGGTTTCAGCATGGTTTTTATCTAGCAATGCTCCCTTTGAATGCAAAGGTTTTAGCATTATATGTGCATCCATATGCATGGTGAGCTCTCTAAATCCTGCCATACGTCTCTGTTGTATTGTACACTCTTTCTCTCCACTAACTTGGAAATCTTGCAATTTTTTCAGATAATTTCTCTTTGTTTTGCTTGCATTCTAAAGCCAGATATAGATACTAGTTCGGGTAATGACATAGAAGGCAGCCAAGAAACCCCGCTTCTGAGTGATAGCTGATTGTATCAATTGGTCACATGCTTGGCCAATCAATAAACATGTATATAAGGCAGCCTTGCCTCAATAATTTCTGCTCCAAATATCCATCATTTTTTCTGTATAGAATTGGCTATGGGAGAATATAAGCAAAAAGTATAGGGAAAGGGTGGGAGAAAGAGAGAGATGGCGTCATCAGCTATATTGAACACTGAAACAAGTCAAATTAATCATTGAACACTTTCTATGTTTTGCAATAAAACAGTAAACAACGGAATGGGTTTGTGAGATTGGAAGGCAATACATTTACATTATTTACGGTTAACATTTTTTATATGATGAAAAAACAATTCCGGAATATTTTGTGCCTTTTCATTTATAATAATATGCTACTTAACGAGGCAGAGTAAAGTAAGTAGGGTCTGAACTATTTTTTATAAGCAAAAACTATTCCATCCTTATATAAATCAGACTTATCAGAATTTTCATACTTATGAGAAAGTATTTTTATGAGTTATTTTCTTCCTTATCAAGTCACATGGACATTGAGTGTGTTACTTAAACTTAATTAAATCCGATTGAAGTTTGATTTTTTTTATATATTTGGTGAAATTTGAATTTTGATATATTATAGCAAATAAAAAATACCATTTTTTTAGATAAATTAGATTTTAATAATATTTTAATTTAATCAATTGTAATTTGAGCTTGATTATATAATGTCAATTGTTTTATAAAATATAATTTAGTTAATTTTTTAAAAATTTTAAATTTAAAATACTTGTGTAATATATAATATTTAGTTACTTACTAGTATATTAAGTGCATATTTGAACAATATTTTTTTAAAATTCTTTAAATTATGCAAAAGAATTATTCCCTATAAAAAGATATTTTATATTTCTCCTAATCCACGAGTTATGAAGAGAAGCCCATTTACAAGTTCAGCTGTTCAGTTGTAACATAACAGCAGCTTCGGAAGATAAGCAACTGTTCTCGGTTTGTGTTGCCATAGCCATTGAGAAAGACACTCACTTTTGTTTGAATATCACATGAACCAAACCATAGGATTGTGACACAGACATGGAACTTCTCTCTGTGTCTGTCTCACTTAGCAAATGTCAAACATTATCCTTTCCGAAACCAAAGACACCCCAAATTCACGAACTTCCATTAAACATAAGATTACCCAACAAAACAAATCATTTCAGTCTTTCATCGTCTTCTTCTCCTTGTTGTAATTGGTCCATTACTAGGCTAGCAGCAGCAACAACATACCCTTCCTTCAATCCTTCCACCACTCAGAACCGTCACTGGATGGTGCTCATGGACACGCTTCCTCAAGGGGTCAATTCCAAGCCACAAGTCATTGATTATTACGTGAAAACTCTGCAAACAGTTCTTGGCAGGTACTTCTTTAATGGCTTTTGTCTCTTTTTCGTACTCTCTCTTGTTTAGCTGAAAATTGCTTTGAATTTGGTTTTTAACAGTGAGAAAGATGCTCAAATGTGTATATATGATGCTTCATGGAATACTCACTTCGGTTTTTGTTGTGACATTGATGAAGAAATATCCTCCCAGCTGGCAAGTAAGTTGTTTTCTTCTTCTCTGATTAACCCAATTCCTTGGTGATGTGATAGTCTTAGGAGTAAGGTTAGTTTGTTCACAATTTCAGATGTGGTTTTGTCCAATGTAATATATTGTTGCTGCAAAAATAGATGTTTGAAGCTTTTAGTCATGTGGAAATGATATTGCATTTGATGTTATTTTTAAAGTGAATTTGAATCTAATGCATATATGTTGCCAGGTTTACCTGAGGTCTTGTTGGTTAGGCCTGACCTGGACTTCAACTCTTTGAAAAAGGACTATAGTTTATCAAGTGGCGAGGCAGGCTGCCTGTCAGGATTACGAACTAGAACTAATATGTTGTTCCCTGCTGGAAATTCAAAGCATTGGCTTGTTAGAATGGATAAGCCTGGGATTGAGGTTGTTACCAAGGCTCAGATTGTTGATTATTATGCTCAAATTTTGACCAAGGTCATGGGAAAGTAAGGACAGTGAATTCTAATTCTTTTGTTTTCGTTATTGGATTTCTCCTTTCCCTAAAAGTATATGGCAATAATTTCTGCAGCGAGAAGGATGCACAGATGTGTATATATCATGTTTCCTGGAAAACCAACTTCGGTTTTTGCTGTGAACTTGATAAGGATTGTGCACAAGAGCTTGCTGGTTAGCCTTGTAGAACCTTTACCTGAGTGTCAAAGTTAAAATTTACCCATCAAATGAATTGCTTGTTGTGGTGCAGGTGTGCTAGGTGTCTTGTCAGTTCAGCCAGATAACAATTTTGAGTCTGAAAATAAGGATTATGCAGGTTTTCCATTTTGTAGATTCCTCCACAAATATTTTCCTTGGGAACTTCTTTTTAATATCATAATTTTGCCTTGATTAAAGTCCTCAGAGTTATGTGTGATTATGGTCCTTGTATCAAGCTGGTTTTGTGCATGTTTAGGTAAAACTGGGTTAAAAATTGGTGTAAGACTCAGATTCTAGTTGTAATCGATAAACTTATTTAATTGCTTTAATGAGGATCTGGTTTCCACTGATTTTCAACTATGCCTGCTCATGGTTTCCTACTCTTTGGTGTTGATCATATGGCAATTCTCTCACTGTTTTCTACTAATTATATATCTTCAGGTAGTAACTTAGAAAATAGTTGGAATGTGTCCAACTCTTCTGAAGCAAGTCAGGAAGCTCCCTTGAAAACAAAGAAACTTTTTGTGACAGGTATGCACGCAACATTTATTATAGGTTATCCGCTTTTTATCTGACTATTCATATGATGGCTATTCGACTAAGAATTATATGTCAATTACTTTGTCAAGATCAAGTAATCTGGTATTTACGTTCCTTTACAAGATACTAAGCATGGTACAAGAAAAAGTTGTCAAAGAAAATCATTTTTAGAGAACATTTTTTTTGAAAAATAAAATCATTTTATCAGGAAATTGTCAGTTGTCAGATGGTATTTGTTTCTATTTTTCATGTTTAGTTTAATTTCCCAACCTATTCTTTACTTTGTGGGAGCTTTAATTATTGCTTGGGGAGAGCATTTTTGGTTCTTGCAAGAGATGATATAATCGGCAATTATTGTCTATTCAACAGGGCTATCGTTTTATACATCTGAGAAAACCTTGCGGGCAGCATTTGAAGGCTTTGGCGAGTTAGTTGAAGGTAGTTTCATCTTCATGCATTATTTTCTTTGCTCATTATAATTTAGTGTCTCAAAACAGAAACAAATTCATCCCAGCTTTTACTAGCAAATGGTTATGCTTGGCAGTTAAAGTTATTATGGACAAAATTTCAAAAAGGTCCAAGGGTTATGCATTTGTTGAATACACCACAGAGGAGGCTGCAAGTGCAGCACTCAAAGAGATGAATGGCAAGGTAGATTTGTCTTTCTTTCTTGCTTGAAAAATGTAGTTTTGCTTAGAATCAGTTCTCGCTTCATGACTGTCATTGAGAGAGAAAAAGAACATGGGTTTAATAATTCAGAAATGAAAGAGGCTTTGCAGTCTTTGAAGATTTAATTCTGTGTGCAGATTATCAATGGCTGGATGATAGTGGTAGATGTTGCCAAGCCTAACCCACCAAGATACAACAGGAATCATGCTGGATGATCAAGTTGACAAAAGAGAAAAGGTCCGCTGTGTGAATTTAGTTCCTTTGAAAAGCTTGTGCTTGTCAATCTTTATGCTTTCAAGGCAGGATAGTGTAAAGTTGGCTCATGTTCATGTTGGAATATCCACAAGACTGAATATCATGTAAATATTATAGGATCAATTAGTCCTCTATGTCAGGAGTTGTTTCTTAGTTCCATTTTTAATTCAATTAGTCCTCTATCTTAGCTTGTTGTCATACTTCATAAACCTTTTCTTCTTTTTTTCATTTTCCCATCATTTATCAAATATAATTTTCTTGACTGTGGAATGCTTGTCTATTATTCCAGACTTCTTACACTCACCACAGGCAATAACTGCAGAAAATGCCGCCTTGGTTGTGGATGTAACTTATTTGTACTGCATTTGTCATTGTGCATTCTGTTTTCAGTGCGCTGTCACGCCAGTGCTGTTAAATTTGCATCTTTTCATAACTTCCAGATATGGGAGATAAATGCAATGCATACTTCATTCAAGTAGTCTTGGCTGGGAGATGTTATTAGCTACATGTGTAACATCGCTGAACAAGTTACTTAGCTATTACTTAATGGCTTATTCTTCCCCTCTGCCTCCATTCTGATTCCAGACTTGTCTTCAGTATGCAAGCAGGTATCTAACAACTCAATCATATTCGCTAGATATGTTTAGGCAGTTATGACAACACTTGCCCATGTGAGTGAAAATATAAACCTCTATGTTGACCAGGATTCCTACTGATTGTGCGAGAGTGGGACCATAGCATGCTGCAGTTGACTAGCAATATTGTAGCCTCTATAGGAATCTGGCTTCCTGTTAAGGAACTGAAAAGATTGGTGAAGTTTGGGATCTGGGTTCTTATTGTTAGGTCTTTGGACATTAAAGAGTCCATTTGAAATTAACATATTGTTGGTTGAGATAGTGTTGTAACATAATATATTCTGAATGAGGAATGAAGCTTTATCCATTTGGACTAAATTTCCATATTCTCTTCGATTAAATAACATTAATGCATACATGAGAATCCAAAAACTTAGTTGTCATTATTGGGAAAAAAAATTGGTAATTCATTTGAAATATACGGAAGGAGGTAAGAAATAAGGATTGACAGAGAAAACAGAAGCAAAACCAAAGGGCTGTTTGAAGGAAATGTTTCTTGTTTAAATTTCTTTTATTAATGATTACAAAAGTATCACTATTCTCAGTTTTTTATTCTTCTTATTTGTTGTTTTCAATCTTGCTTGTACAAGTCTTTGAATGTTGTTCAAGAATTCCATGATTAAAGTTGGCTTCTACATAGAAAAGGCAATATGATTCTTTATAAGGCATGATGCTTCCCTTACTAAATTATGAATTGTCATATAATTGAAAATTATCATGCTTTGTAATAGTTATTTTAAAAATTATATTTAAGATAATTTTTAATTAATTGATAATGTAAAAATCTTTAAAGTTCTGATACAACTTTGATATCTTGAAAAATGGTGAATACTTGCAAAAGACACTTATATACTTAAGTCAATAAGAAACCCTTCAATGTGATGACGGGCAAGATATATCATCAAATAGTACCTACCTACCTGCTACAATGGCAATGATTTATATGAGCATTAGTATTAAGCTAAATTCCTTGACAGAGAGCCCAAGGCCTCTTGTGGCAATTATATCCTATTTTGGTATAGTGATAAAGCAACTTTACTTTCTTCACCAAAAAAAAATAGAGTAACTTTACTCTTGTTTATGTTTGATTTGCTAATCTCATGTCTAGGTTAACTACTATCTTGCCACTGATGTTGACTTCCATAAAATTTCAGTCTTGTATACAGATTTTTCGCCCCTTATTCCAAAAACTGGTTTAAAGATAGCAGTTAGTGAATTATTGTTGGCAAGTCATGACCATCCAAGTCAAAAGTGCTAGATAAGACTTAAGATTGTCGAAGAGGAGTATTGGACTACATGCTCCCCAGCTAACTATGCATTGGTTGCAAGGTTATGCGTGAAATACATATTAAAATTATTTTCAACAAGGTTATGAGCATAGTTAGTGTTCTTTTGTAGTGTTTTGGGCTTTTGCCTCTTTCAGTCAGCAAAAATAAAAGTAAGACTGAATCATAGTCGATAAGCAAGAGTCTATGCGTGTGACTAACAACCTTGCATCGCAGAGTCTATGCATTTTAAACGTGGTTTTTTATCAAAAGAAAAAGGAAGACTGAATCATAGTTGATAAGCAAGACACGGATGCTCTAATGACTTCACCAATATAGTTGCTGCTTAAGAAAACCTACTTTTTCGTTCCTCATTCCTCTACTTACAGTCAACAACGACATCGATTATCCCGCTCCATAATTTCTTTCACTATTTGTCATCAATATTCACTCCAATATCATAATGGAGTTTGTAACTTGTGCATTGATCATTCTGTTGGCATGTGCCACCATTGGTTCATTCCTTGCTAGAACAACCAGAAAACCAAAACACAATCTTCCACCAGGGCCTTCACGCCTTCCTATCATTGGAAACCTGCTTGAACTTGGGCAAAATCCACACCAATCAATGGCCAAACTTGCCAAGATTCATGGCCCTGTGATGAGCCCCAAGCTAGGGAGAGTAACCACTATAATCATCTCCTATGCTGAGATGGCAAAAGAAGTTCTTGTAACACATGACGAATCCTTGTCAAACCGTGCCATACCCCAATCTGTGTCAGTTCTGAACCATGAGCACTATACCCTGGCCTTCATATCAATTTCCCCCCTTTGGCAAGAGTTGAGAAAAATATGCAATGCTCAACTATTTGCACACAAAACTCTTGAAGAAAGCCAAGACGTGAGGTGCAAGATAGTGCAACAACTCCTAAGTGATGTGAACAAGAGCTGCCAAATTGGTGAAGCGGTGGATGTTGGAAGACAAGCATCCAAGACCACATTAAATTTGTTGTCAAACACCAAATTCTGTGAGGTACAGCAGGAGAGTTTAAGGACTTGGTGACCAATATCGCAAAACTGGTTGGATCACCAAACACAGAATTTTTCCCTGTGCTGAAGAGGATTGACCCGCAGGGCGTGAAAAGACAACAAACTAAGAACGTTGCCAAGGTGTTGGACATCTTTGACCGCTTAATTAGGAAACGGTTGAAGCCAAGGGAAAGCACAGGTTCTAACACGCATAATGACATGTTAGATGCCTTGCTAGACATTTCTAAAGAGAATGAGATGATGGACAAAACAATGATTGAACACTTGGCACATGTATGTATCTTTTTTCGTTTCCCTTCTTATTTTATGGAGTATTTTTCAAAACAGAAATCCCTTTCAATATGTGCATTACACTAGTCTTTTAAAGATATTGATAACTGAATCAGTCCTTCCATGATTTAAAACATCAGCATATAGTATTTTAAAGATTTTGTTACCAAATTAGCGCCTTAAACATCTGTATTACGAAGACAGGACCGGTCCTCAGCCTCGTTAGGAGGTGCGACGCCAACGGATCTACAATTGAAAGAGTCCAATTTTTTTTAAAAAATTATAGCTTTATAATATTTTTTGTATTGTTTTTATGAATAACGTCTTTTTTTCTTTATTCAAATTAAAATATGAAATGTGATTAAAAAATATCACTCTTTTAATTAATTTTTCTAACCTACCGTCATATTCATATTGAGTGACTTTTAGCTCTTTAATATATCAACATATTAAAAGAAACACAAACAAAAATTAAAACTATAAAGAAAATAAAACTAAATTTAGTATATTAATAAAGATATATATATATATATATATATAAGCTTTAATATGAAATGATATTTTTTATAGATGACAATGAATGATGGAATTAGAAAACTTTCTTTGTAGCATCAAATATAAAAAATTAATAAATGGTAAACGTAATTAATATTTGAAAATATATGAGTTTCATGTGAGTTTACCTAAACTCGATCAAATTTGATAGGAGCATGAATGAGTTTCAAAAATATAATACCATCTCTTTTAAATCAAATGTTTCCTACCTTTTATGGGGAGAGGGGTGTAGAGAGAGTCACTTGTCTCTCACTTAGTCTCTTTAGCATGCCTACTTTATACATACATATTCACGTGTATTTAATTTTTTTAAATTAATAGAGTGAGACATAGGTTGACGACTGAATAGAAAAAAATTATAAATTTGGTGGAAAATTAAACTCGTTATTATCTATATGTTTCATATGATTTACTTTTAGTCATTTTCCTCTTAATTTCTCCTCTTCTTCTTTTCTTTTATGTTATTCCCCTTTTCCTTCCATTTTTTTTTAACCTCCTAATGTCTATCATTGAATTCATCTATCATCGATCCCAATTAATTTAGGTTAAATATGTTATTAATGTTGATATAGATTGAATAATAGACAATAACATAAGAATAAATTAAATAAAAAATGTGATATATCTATTTTAGATTTATCAAAATTGTGTTATTTGTTTAATAAAATAAAATGAATTTTTTTAAAAAAATTACATATCTATTTTTAAATACTTAAATATAAAAGTAACTCTAAGTTTCATAAAATCTTAAGACCGGCACGTACGAAGAACTAGTGGTAACAATGGATTTTCGAGAGACAAAGTGAGATCATGAATATTTGGAGAATTAAGTTGGTGCTAAAATCTTTAGAGGACGAAAATGATAATGGAAGAAATTTTGAAAGTGGATCCATTGTTGCGGGATCGATACGACATCTTCAACTTTTGAATGGGCAATGACAGAGGTAGTAGACCCAGAGATCATGTCAAAGGCGATAAAAGAGCTGGAAGAAGTTATAGGCAAAGGTAAACCAGTTGAAGAATCAGATATTGGCAAACTCCCTTACTTGAAAGCAATCATAAAAGAAACTTTCCGTTTGCACCCCCCAGTTCCTTTATTACTCCCTAGAAAGGCAGAAATAGACGTGGACTTATGTGGCCTCACCATTCCAAAGGATGCACAAGTTTTGATTAATGAGTGGACTATTGGTAGGGACCCTACCTTGTGGGACAATCCAACTTTGTTCTCACCAGAGAGGTTCTTAGGGTCAAACATTGAAATCAAAGGTCGAAATTTTAAGCTTGGACCCTTTGGCGCTGGAAGGCATATATGCCCTGGAATGATGCTAGCTATTAGGATGTTGCTTTTGGTGTTGGGTTCTCTAATCAATTTCTTTGATTGGAAGCTTGAGGATGACATTAAACCACAAGATGTGGACATTGGAGAAAATTTTGGAATTACCCTACGAAAGGCTCAATCCCTTAGGCTGTGTTTGGGAGTTAGGAGGGGAAGGGAGGGGAAGGAAATGGAGGAAAATGAGGGAAGTTCTTTCCTCCTTGTTTGGGAGTTAAAAATATATTAAGAGAGAGAAATGGAGAGTTAATAAGATACTTTTACAATTTTACCTTTAAATTGTGATTCAATGTTTTGTATTTTTGTATTTTATTAACATTGGTTAGGGTATGATAGTAATTTTATTAACATTGGTTGGGGTAGGATAGTAATTTCATTATTTTTCCTTCTAAAACCTCCCAAATTGGGGGAACAAGCTTTGGAGGATTTTAGAGGAGTTTTAAAAATCCTCAAATTCTTTTTCTCAAAAATTAAAACTCTCAAACAAAGAGATGTCTCAACCTAAACCTTTCCCTTCCTCTTTAAAATATGCATGGTGACAAGGATCACTTGGGTTCTCTCCATACTGCACTGTCCCGTTCTTTAGAAAAGAAAAGGAGACCTGATCCACTTATCTTTTGTCTCTTGTCTTTTTTGTTGGATAAGTGTGGCTGCAAGAAAAAGTCTCCAAGGTGATAATAAATATCCTACATATGTTAATTGACAATTAGGTGCATGCCCTGTTATATTTTTTTATGGATCATAGTAGTGATTGATGAAAGCAAGCAAAGGGAGTCTAGCAAAATTGATTGAGAAGAGTGCGTAGGCCACGTGACTCAAATTTATGCGCACAAGATTTTCATGTTTTGCTAGTCACTTTGAAAGGCCATATTACAAAATGGTATATAAATACTTGAACCAACTTAGACTCAAGGGTTTATGAGTAAAAAAATTGACCGACCTCAAGAAAAATAATGGTAATATAATAGAATAAAAAATACAGAATCTCTCTTCATACTTTGTTTGTTAAGGTTCTTAAATACCCAGCTAGTTTTTCTCTTTAGAAATGGCAATAAGGTAAGGATGAGTAATTGCTCCCTACCCCCTTTTCTCACGAATAAATACCAGTCCTATATATTTGCACGGATATGTCTCTGATGTATTTATGAGTTTTTTCGAGAATGCATAACTAAAGGCTTTGATGGGAGCCTCGGTTAGCAAGTGTGTCTGAGCTATGGTATTAACTTCCCTATTCATAAAGAATAGAGACAGACCAATCTCTACATATCAAATCCAAAGCAGAATGAATGAGAGCTACTGCATGAGGCTGAAGTTCCGGGCAAGTATTACTGTTAAAAATATGGACGAGAGGTTCATTGTCCATCTAACACCAAAGATGTCTATACCGTTTATCTCATGCCAAATTCAAACCATGAATTAAATTCATAATCTCAGCTAGCTTGTTGAATATCACCAGCGCCATCAACAGCATAAAAACCCAGTAACCCGGCCAGTTATGTATTTGTGAGTTTGTATATCTATGGATATTTTTAAATATCTACAGCCATGATTGAAAGTCCCTGTCTCATTTTCTGTTCCTCTAATAATAAGTTGTCACGTTAAGATGTAATCGACAATCTATACACTGATGTGGCTCACAATAGAGCTCACAAAATGAAACAAATCCTTACCCATCCACAAATCCTAACCCGTCTAATAAAATGTAGGATTTGTTTGAAACTTTTAGTCCGAATTAAACTTGAGTTTTGTTAGTCTGATCTAATCATGACTCTATATGTGTTTGACCCACAGATTAAAACTCATCAAACCCCCCAAAAAAAGTTGTAAATTTTTTTATTGTTATTGGTGTAAAGTATTAATTAACTTTGTTGACCACTAATTTTCAATAGAATTTTACTAGTTACTTCTAATGAGGTTTCTTTTTTTTTTTTTATCAATATTCTTTTTTATTTACAAGATTTGAATTTAAGATTTTATTTAAAAAATTCAAACACAGTTACACTCATACTAACCTAATACCGGTATCCTATCACATAAAGTCGTAGGCTACCAAAATATTAAAAGAATATTACGTACAATAAAGTAAAACTTTACAATAACATGTATACATTATTATAGTATGAAATGTGTTAATTTTGGACTGTATTTATTTTTATTTATTTACTTATTTTCACTGATGTCATGCTAAATGCTTGCAGCTTCCTTTCTGAAAATTGAATCCCCCACACCATATACGTTTAGAAATTCCTCTAATCTGCAATACGGTATAAACTTTGCCTACACAGAGGGACAGGTATTTTCAGTACTTCAATTGATGGACCAAACGCGACTGTCCAAATCTATATCTATCTATCTATATATATATATATGTATGTTCCTTTTTTTCCTGACACTCTAATCCACAGACATAGCATTAGCTGATTTTGTGCATGCAATTACTTTCTTTGTCTTGTAAAAAACATTAGAATTGAAGAATGGAAATATCAGAAACTATGACTATAGATATTTTGATATTTAAGTATTGAATAAATATAATTGCATAATTCTAAGAAAACCTCTTGATGATCCTTTTCTTTTTATTTTATGCAGAAAACTCACCACTGATGAATCCGTTGCAACCGTGTTGTGAGGGAGAGAATTTGGGTGATTCATGTGGAAGTGTGGATGACAAAGGATCAAAGAATATAGTTTATGTGAGAACCCGAAACTTTCTTTCTTTTGGGACAATTAAATTTTTATGATGAAGGTAAAGTAATAAATAATTATTTCTATTTTTTCATGATATTATATGATTTTGCATGTAGAATAGAATTAATTCTTGTGTATTATTCACACACCGATAATCTCTTGTCAGGCTTCATATAAAACCACATTGGGGATTATTTAAAGTTAGTGATCGAAACCAAGGCATTCCAGAAAGATAGATTAGAGATATATTCTTTTTTGAAATTATAAAAATTATGTTCAATTGTTTATGGACGAGTTAGTGAATCAGAAATGAATATATTAATAATCCATTTTATTGGTATTTTTTTTATTGGAGTTGTTTTGTTTTAGACAAAGTCTTCGTAATTATCAAACAATAAATTAACCTATCTAAAATTATTATCATTAATTAACTACCTACGATTTTTGTAATAAATAATAAGGAAGCGGATTAAAAAATTACTATCACTAATAACACATACCAATACGGATCGGACAGAACAGGTTGGTGATCAATGACTAAGAAACTTTTGTCTAGTCTAATTGTGTGCATGGTGGAGATTGTTGAGTACAGATGACCCGTCAGTTTTGTTTCAACAGCTAGTTGCTGAACAATAGTAAATTAGTAATAGCTAGTTCCTTATATTATTTATTTATCTGGGAGTCATTGGTCAAGGTAGTGTGTGTGAGTGAAAGGGTTCTTTGATTTTTGAGAGTTTGGTGTAAAAGAACTTGTATTGATCAAAGTGATTAAAGAAAATTTCCCTTGTGTATTACTTGTTCAATAATGTTCTATCGGGACGAAAATGTCAAGTTGTGGGTACAATTACATTGACTAGATAGGCCTTAAGTTCCTTTTTCGCACCAAAAATCTAGAGGTGCCAGTGACATAATCTGATTCAAGTTAGTCTCTCATAAATCTCTAGATACTTGACGCAAGCAATCCATATTCATATACCTGTTCCGATTGTGTCATTCAACTTATAATCAATGGTGAAGCAAACTGTATCAGTAATCACTCTGCTTCTTTTCCTCTTCATTCTAAGAGGTACACATTAATTATATGCTAGTACATCACAATCAAGTTACATAGCTTTGGATTTCATTTTTTTGGTTCGTGATGTTAATATAGCTATGTCATTGTTGTAGAAGTGGAAGGGGCTAAAAGGTCACATGAGGTAAAACTATTTGTTTTTGGAGACTCTTATGTTGACACAGGGAATTCAGTGAACTCAACATCATATAAGCCTCCTAGTGGAATCACTTTTCCCGGTAAACCTGCTGGAAGGTTCTCTGATGGTTGTGTCCTCACCGATTACATTGGTAATTCTATCTTCTCTCTCTATATATAGAATACTTCTAAATTTTGGCCAAAGGTTTTACCTTTGTTCCATTAATTACTGATTCTAGAGTATCATGTGCTTCATTTCTTATATTTGACGTATATATGTATGGTACATGCAGCTTCATATTTGAAAATTAAACCCCCCACGCCTTATATATTTAGAAATTCCTCGGAACTACGAAATGGTGTGAACTTTGCTCATGGAGGGATTGGTATTTTCAACACTTTGGTTGATGGACCAAACATGACTGTCCAAATTGACTCATTTGAGAAGTTAATCAAACAAAAAGTTTATACCAAAGCCGACCTTGAATCCTCGGTTGCTCTAGTGAATGCTGCGGGTAATGACTATGCTACATTTCTACAACGAAAACATGGGAACATACAAGTGAGTGGTTAAGCTAATTAATTTTGTCTAGATGCATCTTTGGCACGGTTTAGTGATCCAATCTTCTATTTTGTTCGCTGATACTTACTAAATTAGAAATATGTGGAAAAAATTGAATCAGTTCTCCAAATTTCGCATAGCCCTTCCACCAAACATAAAGAGAGAGAGTAGTATGGGCAATAAGATACAATTGTCAATATCTCTTTTTCACATTTTTTTGTGTGGCAGGATATATCAGTTTTCACTACAATCCTTATCAGGCAAATGTCATTGAATCTTAGACGCATCCACAGCTTGGGAATAAACAAAGTAGCAGTCGGGTTATTAGAGCCTATAGGGTGCATGCCTTTGTTAACTGTGGCATCTTCATATGAGAAATGCCTTGAGCCTTTCAACTTGATCTCCCAAAATCACAGCCAAATGCTTCTCCAAATTGTGCAAGAACTAAACAACGAATTGGGAAAACCAGTCTTCGTGACACTAGACCTTTACAACTCTTTCCTCTCTGTAATTGCAACTATGCAGAAAAGGCATTCTGGTAAGTTCTTGTGCTTTCACTATGCTTTTTCATGTGTCAAATCGTTGAAGACAAACATAAATATTTTATATTTCAAAAGGTTTTTCAAGTTTCAATTAAACAATGCCAAATGTCAACTTTATATATGCTTAAAAGTTTGTTTATTTTAAAATTTGAACTCCATCTCATGTCTAATTTTACAATCTTTTTTCCTATGTGTGTATGCACACATGTACAATTATTTTTTAATCGTTATAGATAGCATTAGATGATTTTGTCATGCAATACCTTCTTTTTCTTATAGAAAACAGAAGACATAGCAAAATAGCTGTAATAGAGACCATGCCTTAATTCTGATTGCATTATTAAAGGAAAAATAAAATCTCTTGATGATGACTTTTTTTTCTCCATCACTCATGCAGAAAATCCAACATTGATGAATCCGTTGCAACCATGTTGTGAGGGAGTTAGTATGGAATACTCTTGTGGAAGTGTGGATGAGAAAGGAGAAAAGAAATATTGTTTATGTAAGAAACCAGACCTTTCATTCTTTTGGGAGGGAGTTCACCTTTCTCAAAATGGTTGGCATGCAGTCTATATGATGTTGTATTCTTCTCTCCGCAAACTTGATGAGAAAAAACTTTAATCTTTAAGGAATTATATTATCTTATCCTTAGACCTGTAAGACCTTGAATATTTAGAATATTACGATTGAGTTATTGAGTCAATGAGCATAAATCACTTTGTGTAAAACTTTGGATGTCATGTTGTTACATTCTTCCTCTTTACTCCTTACTAACATGAATTCAATAAAGTATATACAGTGTTGATATTAACTATTATCTTCTATCCATTTTATAAGGGGGAAAATCATAGTGTTAAAACATTATAGTTTGTTTCTTATAAAAAGGATGGAAGATTAATTAATCCTATTGTCCAGTGTAAAAAAGGCTTGGGCAACCTATTGTTGAGTTATAACACGGGTTGGGATGCAGAGTTTCCCGCGGTACGGTACAAGGATAATACTGTATATTTATATTATTACTTTTTTAAAACTGTAAACTAGTGTAATCCTATTTGTCATAAAAAAAAAAAAAAAATAGGCTTCTAAGAATGCAGACAAACTTGCTAAAATCTCGTGTTCATGTTCTTGTGTGCATGTGATTATCCTTAAAATAGAATTGGGTTGCTATCCTAACAACTATATATGATAGTTCATGTAAATCTTAGCAATAATGGAGAAAGACGAATCTTAATTAATAAGTATATTTTTCAGTGGTTTGAGTCAACTATGTAAATTTAATAATTCAAACTAAACTAATTAAATTCAATTAGTGTAATTGTTCGGATTAGATCTGAAACAAGTCACTAAAACCCAGGCTTTATTGGTTCGATTCTTGAGTTTGTTTTTCTAAAATCAAATCACCGTGAACAAATTTTATCATGTGTTATTTTATTTTTTAAAATATTTTTTAAACAAAAAAAAAATTTAAGCAATCCGTACCTTTCCTGATTTGGTAAGATTTATTTAGGAATACCTAGATTCAAATCTCTCATATGTGTTTTGATTCATGTTGGAGAATTGATTGAGTTTAAAATTAACTTAAAATAATTTTTTACACATTTAATTTTATATTAGAGAAGAGTTTTAAAATTGATTTAGAATTAAAACAACTTTAGATAACTTTTGGATTAAATATTCTAATTTTATACTAAGTCTTACTTCTAATTTGACTTTATTTTCTTGATTTTGAAAAACAATAAATAAATTACAACTATATATATTTTAAAAGGATAAATAGTTAAACTGGGAAGAATAATAACATTCATTTCTTCATCAACAAAAACAGTTATTTTGGAAAAAAACTTTAGATAAAAAAAATTAAATATGTTTTTATTCTTAATATACACTCAAATTTTGCATCTGTCCTTAATAATTTTTTCCTTTGCCATAGGTACCTAATATTTGAAAAGTTTTGTGCAAAGTCTCTTAAATCTATTAGTTGTTGATGTCGTTATTAACTTTACACGTAAGCAAGTTACCTATGATGCTACGTCAAATTAAATGTGACACGTAAGTTGACAACGTGTCTAACATAACATCATATTTAAATTAAATTAAAACGAATAAAAATAGAGGTTTCATATAGGGACATGATACAAAATTTGCAATTTAATAGGAACCTGATCCAAAAAGTGTCATTACTAAATGTGTTCATATAAACTTGTGCATACAATAATTAAATACCAAACCCACAACCTTAAATTTGATCACAACACAATTTGAATTAGTACATCTCAAAAAACAACAAAACAACAGCAGTTTGCATCATCTACTTAATTGCAAATGCAACGGTGACAACACACAACAACTCCAAAGGAAGATCACAATACATCTTAGGACCTTCACCTTTTTTCTCTTAATGTTTGTCTTCATTTGTTGCTTAGCTATTTTTTTTCCATAGTTCTTCAATATTATTGTCATATCCTTGAGATTGAGACTCTTCTTTTGCAAGCATCTTCTTCAATTCTTGAACTTGTTCATCATATAGATGAATTTTTTCCTCATGTGATGCAAGTTATTATTCAATTACTATAACCCTATGTTTCAGCTCCTCCACTTGTGAAAGATAAGAATTAACCTCCACAATACTTCCAAAATCTTGGTTTAAATATTTTGGCAAATCATCATCCCAAAACCCAAATTTACACCTCTTATCTTCCTGCACATTATACAACAGTCACTAAGAACTCTAAAACAGAACATAATGGAAATCAAAACACAATAGAAATCAACTATGTCAAAAGTAAAAATTTCTTACATTCCACTCATCACATCGTCAAAATATCTTGTTTGAATGATTCTTGGTTCGAGATGTTAGTTGAATCACCAACTTGTTGCACCAACAACGAGTGCATAGGAACCCAAATGATGAAGAAGAAGCTCTCATGGATGTCATTTTCTTTTCTGGACTGGAGGACATTTAACTCGCACAAATACCTCTCAACGAACCCAATCCAACACTATATGAAGGTGTATTACTGCAAATCTTAGGCCGTCAGGCTTCTCTTCTTTATTACAATAACCAATGTTTGGAGGAGAAAACACAAACTTCCTTCTATTCTCAAACGACAATGTTTTTATTATAAGGAACACTAATCTTTTATTTGTTTTCATTTAATTTAATTAAAATATGATGTCATATGGAACGACATGTAGTTAGTTTACATATTAAGTTTGATCCGTTGTGACATAAAGGTAATTTGCTAGTGTGTAAGATTAACAACCACATCGAGAGCTCATGAATTCTTCTAACATCATGAACTTCGCACAAAACTTTTCAAATATGAGGAACTTATCACAAGAAAAATTTATTAGAAATCAGATGCAATATCCGTATATATATTAGAAATGAAAAAACATTTAAATTTAAAAAAAAAAAAATTAATGGCATACGAGTGCGCTGGTTTGACGTCGCATAAGTGAATTCAATTCTACGAAACCTTACCCATCTCACCTCACGCCCCAAAGTTGCCTTTCCACCTTTCTCTCTCAAACCTTTGCTTTTGCGTTGCCTATAAAAAAAACTAACTCCCCCAGAACCCAATCCTATCATTTCATTTCTTCCTTTCTCGTCCATCCGTAACCATGTCTCAGGTGCAATTTTTGCATTTATTTTCCTCTCTTTTTTCCCCTCAATTTTGCTTTTACAATTTCTGATTCCCTGTTCTGGATAATTGACCTGGACTTTATAGCTAGGAATTTCAGAATTGTTATATCTGCAATTATTTATTGGAATAATTTCTTTGATTTTTGAAAAAATTAGGAATTCCTGTGTTCGGTTGGGACCCTTAAAACTAGAGCAAAGATTAGTACATGATTGGGGGAAAATGACATGCATTTGATTTTGATCAACCATCGGTTTCTCTGTCAACTTTTGCAGAATTTTTTACTTGTTTAGCTACCTTGGTTTTTCTTATAACGCGCATCTCTATAACTTTCTTTTGTACTCTTTATTCCTGATTATATATGCTCTAACAATTAAGGGATGTGATTGCTTCCTCTGCTCAGGAATAGTTGAATTAAAACGTTGTCTGTTATTGTTGGTCAAAGTTCAAATCCAATACTAGATATGATTGATTGGTCGTTTATTATTTGCTAAGATTTTTCAGATTATGGGGTGGTGTTGTTCTTTTCTGTCAATTTTGTTATTATTACTAGCCCTAGGTATAGAGGATCTGTCTGAGGGATCTAAAAGACTTGGTTAGATGCGCCAGTGTTCAAACGTTTGTTTTGTTTTTCTTTTAAAGCTTGTAGGTGTAGCTTTCAGTTTGTGTGTGCAGTCTTTATACCTGAGTAAACATGATTTACATGGCTACATTCACCTTTAGTAGCAATGATAAACCATACTATTGTAGTAGATTTATTATATCTGTATCTGATTTCCTGCTTTGCTTTCATCCTCCATACTTTCCCTCCCTGCCTTTTCTTAAATTCAAAGTACGAATGTATGTCTTTATGTGTGCGTATAGGGGTTTAAGAATTAAGATGATTATTTATTCTTATCTCCCTCTTAATATGAAATTTTTCGCATTATGATTGCAGACTGTTGTCCTCAAAGTTGGTATGTCATGTGAAGGATGTGTTGGAGCAGTGAAGAGAGTTTTAGGAAAATTGGATGGTATGTCAAATCCCTTGAATTGAAAATTGTCTTTATATTGTACTTAAGCAACATTTTAATTAACTGTTAGTGCAAACTTTCTCTAATACTCAATATTGACATGAAAATGGTTCTCACACAACCAATTTACTTTGTAGTTCTGTGCCTCTTGTCAATTTCTGTCAGTCCAGATAGTTGTCAGCATGGCATCTTAATTCTCAAAAGTTTTTGGTTTCTGATAGAATATATGAAATTATCATATCTAAGAATATCTTAAGTTATCCTCTAAGATTAGTTTCCCTCTTTCCTCATTATCTCCTAGGATTGGTTACCATACTTCCTTATCATATCATTAATTGTTTCCCTAATTAACTAGGATTATGACTAGCTTAAACAAGGGATGGTGCTATAAGTATTATGAACATAACAATATATCAATACATTATAATACATATTATCTTTTATATCTCTTCATTCATCTCTAACTTTAAACCCAAAAATTTCAACATGGTATGGGTCCTCTGAGATTTATCTTGTCAATGCTCCACTGCTGAGGTTCCTAAAATTTTGACTCCTTCTTTCTTGCTGAACCATACTTCCTTTGACATCTTATGGTGTTTTTGCTCCTTTCTGTTGTGTTGTTCATTTTGCAAGCTCAGCCCTCTTCCCATTGTGTTCTTCATTCTAACTGTTTACTTCTCCGTCTTAGCCTCCACCGTGTGTTTTACCAACTTGTTTTGTCTTCCACAGCACGTGATGCTAGATTTGAAGAAGAGAAAGGTGAATGGTGATTGGTGTCTAGCCCTGTCTTTTGTCACAAATGCCATTGGGTCCTAGACTCCTAGTCTGTCTCGTATATGTTCTGACCCCATTAGAATATACGAAAATATCAATATCATAATTTTTTCTTAGAGTATACTCTGGGATCATTTTCCCTATTTCCTCATTACCTCTAGGAATTGCTTACTGCATTTCCTTATCATATCATAAATTCGTAATTTGTTTTCTGAGTTAGCTAGGATTATGACTAGTATAAACATAGGTTAGTGGTCTAGGTTTTAATATCAAACACAACATATGAGGAACTTTGCTTGGTATACCTGTCCTTTCTATGACTTTAAGATTCCAGCTCAGCATGTTTACTTCTATCGTATTCTTTTACCAGGAAACCATAGAAACAAATTGGCTTCGAAACTTGAATTATTTTCTTATATAATATAGTATAGTGGTAAAATTGTGTCTTGGTGACTTGTTGGTCATGGGTTCAAATCCGGAAACAGCCTCTTTGCATATGCAAGGGTAAGGCTGCGTATAACATCCCTCCCTCTTACCTGCGCATAACATGGAGCCTCCGGGCAATAGGATAAGTAGTTTTTTTTTTTTTTTTAATATAGTATAACAAAAGGCTGTTAGTTTCTATGAAGAAACCACATCAAATTCAGTGTTACATTATAATAACCAGCATTAACAATGAGTCATTGATAACCAGAGCAGGGCATTTTTTTTATAATTTCCAAGAATTAACTACAAACATGAAACAATATGATCAAACAATCACAATCCAACAGGAAAGAGAAGAGAGAAGAGTGTTAACAAGAACTTTGAGCTATTTAACATTATCAATGACCTCAAAATGTTCTACTACTTAAGTCTTGTAAGGGCTCATGAAACCCTCATAGATAACACTGGATAGGGAAGGAATTAAAATTTCAGGAAGGAGCTTCAGAATCAAAGAAACAGCTGAAGCATTTTCGAAACTATTTAACATTAGCAGTGACCTCAAAATGTTCTACTACTTAAGTAATGTAAGGGCACATGAAATACTCATATAGATAACACTGGATAGGGAAGGAATTAAAATTTCAGGAAGGAGCTTCAGAATCAAAGAAACAGCTGAAACATTTTCGAAACATGTTCTGCTACTTAAGAGAGGAAGAAAGACATAAAAGATAATAAAACGTTGAATTGATATTTATTGAGATATAATACAATATTCCAATGTTGTAGAATAATAAGTGGTAATTTTATTTGCAGGTGTGGAATCATATGACATTGATTTGAAGGAACAGAAGGTGGTAGTGAAGGGAAATGTCCAGCCAGACACAGTTCTGCAGACCGTTTCCAAAACTGGGAAGAAGACTACCTTCTGGGAAGGTGAATCAGCAACATCTGAAACTAGCACAGCAACTGCCTAAAACATTTGGCTCTATTCTGTGCAGAAGAAGTAGCTGTGTGAATCAAATACTATTTTATGGACTTGAAAAAACGATGGAACTTGTTATCTGGTGTATTTTAGTGTCACAAAAAAGATTGCTGTATATTACTTCTTTTAACATATGTGATACTTTATTAATGTGCTTTTATTGAGAGGTTAACTTCCTTGGACTTTGTTCCGACTTCCTACTGATTTTCTTCGTTCTGTTTACCAATTCAAACCGCAAATATTTCTAAGGCCATCTTTAACCGTGAAACAGTGTTTTTCCTCTCTCGTTGACATTCTCTTCTAGAAAAGGGTTCATTTTTTAAAACTAAGTTGCTTCTATAAGCAATTGAAGTTCTATTTCCCCTTAAGCCCAAAAAAGTTCTATTTGTCTAGTACCTTTTTCGAAAATCGAGGTCAGCAACAGCCAAAAGGTATGAAATGCATGTTAAACTAGCTCGCATGCATGGAAAAAATATATACATGTTTTATTAAATGAATTTATTATATTTTTATCAGAATAATTGGCAAATACTCGTCCACAATGTCCATGAGCAAACCTTCTACTTCCTCTATTTCAAAATTAAGAGTTGCGTTTGAAAAAAAAAATTAAAATATGTCATTTAATTTTCAATATAATATTAACTATTACTTTTTATCAATATTCTTAATAAATATCATTTTAGTTTTTTGAATTTAAGGGGTGTATTGAATTAGGATTTTAAAAGACTATTTTAGTATAAAAAAGTCTTGAAGACTTTAAAGATTATGAATATTATGATTTATCAGATTTCTTTATAAGATTTTTATGATATTTTGAATTTATATTATAAGAATTTAAAAGATTTGAATGACTTTAATAGATTTATAAGATTTGGAAAGATTCTTTGAATTTTTAACATCGCACTCAAAATTACAAGAATTAGTGAAAAAATAATAAAAAACAATGAGGTTTAAATAAAATAAAAAAGTAAAACAAAAAATTAAAGGATGTTTAAGACGGGAAGTAAGCGTCCTTGTAGCTTAAGACCCAGCAATAGTTTATGCATTCACGTCCAAGTACATTATTGAACCAGCCTCAAATGTCTTCCACTTTAAAAAATGAAAGGTATCGACTTATCGTGGAGAAGTTCGATAACAAAGTGCCAACGCACATCAAGACAAAATGAGAATTTTTATATTGCTTTGACATCACACAAGAATAGAATGATCAAGTCAAACAACATAAAATAAACTGTAACTTTCCTTTAAAAAAAATTATGTCGCTAATCCTGGGCAAAAGAACCAATTAAATACAAATTAAATAAAAAATTACGCATTTGGTGTCGTTTTGAAACTATTTACGAATCTGGGGCAGGGGGTCGCGCCCAAAATTGGGCGTGACCGGTCCCGCTTGAACCTGGGCGTGACTAAGGGGGGGGTCGCGCCCAATTCTGGGCGTGTTCCACCTGGGCGTGACACGTGGCATGCACAGTACGGAGCGATGCGTATATAAACTTCGAACGGTAACAACTTTTGACTGGGACGTCCGATTGACGCGAAATCGGCAGCCACGCGTTCGAAATTGAGAGGAGAAGGCCTGAGCAAGTACCCAAAGGGGACTTGCCCAAAAATTTTCCCCAAACGAGGCCTCTAAGTGCCTCAAAAATGCGATTTTGTCTTTTAACCTCCAAAAAATTGCTCGTTTTTTGATTTTTTGTTTAATCAATTAGTGAATTGCATGCTTTCTTTTATTTTTTCAATTACTTCATTCAATCTCGAGCGGTTTGACATAAAATACGCCTCCATCGGACATTCCTATAAAAAATTATGACTGTTTAAATAATTTGTTTGACGTATATATATGAGTGGAAACAAGTCAGGTCAGGTCAGACTTTGTTAGACTTGGCCTGAGCCTGATTTAAAAATGTAAAGCTTGACCTATCCTATTTATCTATCATAGGTCTTTTTTTTTAGGCCTGGCCTAGCCTATTTAAAAGCTTGGCTTGACCTACAAGACTATTATACATTAAAAACATACTTTACAATAAATATATATATATATATATATATATTAAATAAGTCAGCCTGACAGGTTTAACAAGTTTTTTTTAAAGGTTGAGCCTGACCTTTTTATTTAAATAGGTTTTTCAAAAAACTTGTGTTTAATGGGAGTAGTCTCGATATAAAAAATGAGAAGTATCAACATATAATATTTCATTTAAAATGATTTCTATATTAAAAATTGTTTAAAAAAATTTAGAAAAAAATCAGGAAGTAAGTATCAAAAAATAAAAATTTTCAATTTTTGCAAATTCCGAAAGAAATGAAAAAATTTATTAAATAAAAAATATTATATTAAAAATTAGTTATATATACAAAATCCAAAAAATATTAAACAAAATCATATAAAAATTTAGAAATTATATTAAATAAAATAATATATTAAAAATTATTTATACCAAAAATCCAGAATATATTAAATAAAATCATATAAAATTATAAAAATATACTAAATAAAAAAATATTATTAA
>PYAF01005972.1:2666369-2685861 GCA_007407185.1 Glycine tomentella
ATAATGAAATTGAACAATATATGATTAAATATTATATTTATTGAATTTTTAATAAATATAATAATTGATTATAGAAATAATCACTATTTTTAAAAAATATTCTTTCAAGAAGCTAATAAAAATATATTTTTCTAAAATAGTTAAACCCAAACTTATTTATACACATATAGATTTTTTACATAATTGATAATATCTTTTTTATAAATAAAAAAATTGAAAGAGTTCAATCGAATCAAGAAAAGAACCTACTTTATATTAAGTAAACAAAACTTTAACACAGGTATTAAATATGAATTTTAATTTTAATTTCAGGTTCATATTTGCGTTAATTATTTCTCTAATCAATTATTATATTTATTAAAAATTCAATAAATATAATATTTAATCATATATTGTTCAATTTCATTATAAACTATATTATTGAGGTCACGGGTTGTTAATGTGAAATTTATATTGATCTTATCGATGATTAATTAATCTCTAAAAAAAATGTGACTAATTTTCTTTAATAAAATCTTTTCTATTTATTACATTTTTTATTCAGAAGACTTGTTAGTTTTACTTAGACCAAACAACATGTTAATAAATATATGTGGTATAATAAGATATAAAGGTTTAATTATCCCTTTGTTACTTATATAGTTGCAACTCGCAACAATTTTCTATTTTATGTAAGTCTTTTAATCTCCACCATCTAAAATTGCGTAAGGTTGTTGTGTCCAAATCCTCTCCAGACCAAAGTTCTCCCCAGCTCTCTCTAGCCCTTCTATCTGTTTTATTTATTTATTTTTTGCTTCTGTTTTTAATTTTTATTTTGCTGGAGAGGCAGTTTCCCTCTACTTTCTCCTATTTTCTACATCATTTGTATTTTTTTTTTTTTTGTGTGTGTGCTTCTTTTCTAATTTTTATTTTGCTGGAGAGGCAGAAAGATATCTGTTTCCTTGTTGCCAGAATTAACATGGTTGGTAATTGCAACCACCAACGCTGTGAATCAAAATGAGAGCACACTGAGATCAAAAACCTTGTTTTATTTTATACACCAAAAACTAGATGCAATTGGCAGTTAAATGGTAGGTCCATCAACCAACAACAACATCTGTTAAGAAACAATAATTGATGTGGACAAGCGAAACAGGAACAGGAGGAAGTGAGCAAGAATTGCCGTATTTCATATTCGAATCTTCCTATGTTCCCTTTCATAACAATAAATAGTGATAGGTTTTGTCATAATTATTATTACCTCTTTTCCTTTTCATAACAATAAAAATCCGGTATCCAATGAACACTTTGAAATGATTTGTTCACCCCTTTCTAAAAATTAAATAAACTTGTTAATTACACCAATTCCAGTTGTGTGCACACATACATCATATGCACCTAACACATGCCCATTGATTTGCTTCTTTGCTTTTGCAACAGGAGAGATTTATTTTACACAACTATAATTAATTAATTAATTACACAAAATCCACATTCAATGTTTTTTTCCCTTCAAATTTTAGGAATCCCATGGTATTTTTTCATTTGTATATGAACCGTGTCAGTTGTATCCAATTGTGAAGGTGGTGTTGTATATAAGTAGGATCAGGATCATATATATGCCCTTCTAATAGAAGTCTATAGCATTGTTTGTGCAATTATAGACTGGAACGATCTCCTTGCACTTGTCTGATGAAGGGATGTATGGAGGGGTAGCACACCTCAACAATGCCCAATTGACCCCGTTGAAAAATGGATGGTGCTTAATTGCCACGGCACCCATTGTAGACCCTAGTCTCATTGTTGAGTCCTTGACCAAAAGTTGTGAGATCAAATCCTTGGCTGGTCCAGGGATCATGGGCTCCTTAGGGAACTCAAGGGCTCGAGCTACAATGTTAGCTAGGGTTAACTCATGCTCAAGCCCTTTAAAGGGTGTGATCCCATAGAACATTTCAAATATGAACACTCCCAAGGTCCACCAATCAACAGCATTACCGTGACCCTCCCCCGAAATCACTTCTGGCGCCAAGTACTCGTGGGTCCCAACGAACGACGTTGATCGAATTTCTATTGGCTCCGCTATGATCTCAAGGGACCCACAACGAGAGAACCTCTTGCTACGACCCCGTTTTGGGTGGAAGCATGGGACAGATGGCACGATGCAATTGGGCAGCATGCATGATGACATGGTGGGAGTGCATTGGTTCCTGGAATTTTCTTTAGAACAGGTGTTGGTGGGTGGATCTTGATCAAACACGATCTGAGCCGTCGATGCGGTATCGTCACCTTTTAATGAGAGGTCAAAGTCTGTTAGCATAATGTGACCGTCTGATCTTATGAGCACGTTTTCAGGCTTCAAATCACGGTATATTATCCCCATCATGTGTAGGTACTCCAACGCAACCACAACTTCAGATGCATAGAACCTGTAGCAGCCAAGACACGAATATTATTTTTGGTATATCAGCATCATAATTTTATTACCATCAATATTTCTTCAATAATTAAATTATGTAGGGTCCACTTTTGAATAATCATAGCCATTATTTTTAAAATTTGACCAAGGAAAACGTCATAAAGTTTTGTTTTTCAGAAAAAAAAAAAGAAAAGAAAAGGATAAGTGTCCTTAAATTTACAGCTTAAATCTAACATGGCAATTCCTATATATTAAGAGCCCGTAAGTTGCATTTCAATATATCTATTTATGCAAACATTTTTTATCTACAAGTACCTTCTATGTAAAGCAAGGCACTAAAAAATAAATATTGATACCTCTCAACAAATTAAAAATTAAAATTGTGATTTGTCGTTTTGTGGAAGTTAAACCTTTTGACTAAACCCAAGCTCCATTAGTTATTTATGCAATAGTTTAATATCAAGGTCTCAATCCAGGTTTCGGCAAGATTAAAAAGTCTGTTAACGGAAAAACACAATTAAATCTCTAGAAATTCAGAAACGACGAGATGGGAAAAGCTGAAAAGTTTATTATTATTATTGTGGCATTCCGATAAAATGGTTACTGGTTAAGTGGAGGTGGCACTAAATTATTATTTGGTGCACGACGGACACACCAAAAGGCTTCGTGGGCTCACAATCAAAGGCATCAGAGGAGACAGGAATTGAATCTGATGGCCCACAGGCAATGAAATTATGAACAGACTAAGCCAACTCAACTCAAAGCCAAGGACCTATCCCCCAAGTGAGAGAGAAGCCAAATAAACTTGCTCTCTCTCCACCTCTCCTCTATCACTAGCTAGAATATTAATTATACATTGTCCTTTTGGTTACATTAGCTTAGCAGTGATATATACAATATAGGAAGAACACACGATTATTATAGGAAAGAAGCTCTCCAATACGTGCCCATGTTAATTGAGTTACAAATCCCACTAACCACAAACAAACATCTCAGACAGCAACGGATAGCTATTAAGTTTGTTTCTATTTATAACCTAACCTTGCGTATTTATATGTATATTAATAACAAAACAAAGTATTGGTATGAAATGATATATTAATTTGCTGCATGCATGTTCATTCATCATCTCTTGTCTATATATAATCAAACACGAGAAACTATATACATATTTCAAAACTATCACATGTATATGATCCTAGGACATATAAGGTCGATCTATTAGGTAGTTGGAAAGTGAAGGGTTAAAGGTGAAGGGAAAAGGGAAAAATAAAGAATATCCCACTAACAAATTTCTAATAAACTAACATTTATCGATCGATAAAAAAAAATATGTCTATGATCAAACGATCCTAATTAATCTTCACCCAAAAATTAATAACATATGGATTACATATCATGTGGAAATTGTCGGAACACACATTTAGGCCAAAGTGTAATTAATAAAGCTCACATGCACATTACATGATGAAGGAGAGTTAAAGTAATGAAAGATGGCACAAACCTGACGGCGGCGTGGTGGAAGCGTTTATCGGGCTGGAGCTGGCGGAGGACGTGGAGGTCGCCTCCGGGGCAGAACTCGGTGAGGAGGCAAGACCAGCGCGGCGAATCGAGAGAAGCATAAAGAGTGGGCAAAAAAGGATGATCCACCATTTGCAATATCTCTCTCTCAACCTTTGCCCTCGAGTCTTTGTTCCTGGCCACGAGTTCCTTCTTGTCCATCACCTTCGCCGCGAAGAGACACCCGTTGGAGCCCTTGAGCTCCACCAAGTAGACGCTTCCGATGTCGCCGCTCCCCACGCGCTGCACGAACCGGAGGTCGCCGAGTGACAGGGTGGCGCCGCCGCCGCGCTGTATGGCGTCCCAGGAGGGGTCCGAGGAGGGTGCGTGGGACTTGGCGGAGAACGTCCACTCCGTGCCGGCGGTGGCGGTTGTGGCGGAGTTGTCGGAGTCTTCCTCGGCGGAGGAGTGCATTGTGTTGTGAGTGATAATAATAATAATGGAGTTGGAGTTTGCTGTGTTGGTTGAGAGAAAGAGAGAAAGAGAGAGGAAGGTGTGTGTGTGGTGTGGGTGGTAACGGAGAGTTTTGAGAAGGGAATAAGGAAGGGAGGTGGGGGCATAATGGGCCGGCAGTTTATTATTGGGCCATCTGGTCCTTCACACTGGGTCAAGGGGCCCATCTGCTTTTTTTTTATTCATTTTATATTATTCCTCAATTCTCATTGACATATCAAGCATCAACTAAGTTTTGCTTCTTTTTCTTTTTTAGAAAAGTGGTAGCATTTTGAAGGCACCCTGATTGCCACAGCAGCACATCAATGATATGTTGGAGCAACTAGTGAGATCCACTTAAAAATTATTGAACAAAATGTTACACTTAGCGTAAGAAGATTTATCTGAGAAGAATTATTTCAAAACTGGATTTAAATCCACGTTCATAAAAAAAAAAAAATGAGAATTCACACAAAATCCTTAATTACAGTGATGAACTCATGAACCAGGTTGCGGTTGTAATATACTATTGTTTCTTGCTGTACACAGGTTTCTTTTAAAAGGTTGTTTCTTATGTCAGTGTATATCTTACCATTATTTAAAGCTAATTTGGTGCAAGGTACCAAACGATGGTTATTAGTCTTAAAAAAACAGTGGTCATTAGTAATTTAGTACTAATGCCTGATTGGTTGAAATGACATGTATTTTAGCTTTCTTAAATACATAAGATTTTGAGTTAAAAAAATTATGTATGAAAATATAATAAAAAATAATTTCATTGTGCTATAATTTTAAATAAGAAAGGATATTTATGATTTTTTTTATAAAAAAACAATGTCAGTTTTAGAAAAACTAAAAGAAGTTACAAGTTTTGGTATTATATTTCTTTAATTTTAAAATAAAAGATATTCCACATCATGTATGAGCGGATGAAATTAAAACTTATTCTAAAAATTAAATTTTATATATTTTTTCTGACAGGTATTTTTTCATATATTGTAATGTCCATTTAGAATTTAACTTGACAATGTGTTTTAATATAATCGAGCTATTACGTCATTCAGGGAGTATTTAGTATATATAATTACTTTAAAAATTATAAAAATAGTATTTAAAACTTCTTATTTGTCATTCAACTAATTATCTTTTACCAAATTAATTTATTTTGAGATAAAATGATATTTTCATTTGTAACTTTATGTTCGAATTTAAGATCGAATTTCAAATTATTGTTAAGGGACTTAAGTACTAAAATAATTATACTAACAACCTTTGGTTATATAAAAGTAACTTGTGAATAGATTATAGTGTTAAAATATTTTACAATGTTAATGACCTTTAAATTTATAAATAATCTACATAAAGTCAGAAATTCCATGCCACTTCGTCCATTATACTTAAAAATAATATATATATATATATATATATATATATATCATTCAAACTAACAAATCTTATTCAAAACACACGCGAATCTTTATTGTGATAGACAAGGGGGCCATGAGTATTCCAAAAGTTTTAAAAGTTTTTTTTTTTGGTAGCGGGTTTTAAAACTTTTTAAAATATATGAAAAAAATAATACTATGTAAATTGAAAATAAAAATTATTAAGAGACAATTAAAAAAGTATGCTAAAATCATTACTTTATATTTCCATTATTTGTTTAAAGTGATGGAGTAAATAATCTGTCTCTCTCTGTAACTGCCTTGATTCTTTTTCACAATTTCATGTTATTCTATTATCAGACATGGTCATATAAAAACTATATACTTATATCATTTAGTTGTATTCGTTTTTAAATATCATTATACTTATTAAAAACATTCATTACTAAAATTATTGGCTTGATTTTTTTTTTCTTCCTTCTTTCTTTTACACGATTTTAAGATAACAAAAACTTTAAAAGTCAAGCTAAATGTTCTTATAATAAAATCTTCCGGTTGTTATACATGTCCGGTAGGTCGATAGCATTTATCTTTATTTAGATTTTTCTTCTTCCTTATAATTTAGTTTTCTTTGCTATTAATTGCCTTTTGTTCAAATCCATAAACAAATACCAATTATTTATTAAACTAGTTCTCCATATTCATTAAAAATCACAATAATCCTAGTTAATTATTTAAAATTTTTATGGAAACTAAATTTTAAATTTTCTTCCTTGACCAAGATTTTAAGCAACTATAAGTTATTTAAACCATTTTACTAGAGTCTAGAGATATGTGAACAATTAAACTTATAAAAATTTAAAAATTATTAACTAAATAAATTTTGAGAAGAAATTTAATATGAAAATAATTAAAGTGAAAGTTTATAAATTTAAAATATTAACATAATAATGTTAATATAATTAAGGAAACATGTATAAATTTTATTGAAAAAAAAGTGAAAACATAAATATCTAAGATATTAGAAAAATAGTCAAGTTTAAAAGTATAAATAACTGAACTTTGACAAAAACGAAATTTTAATATTTTAAAATAAATCAAAGTAATTAAAGTTGACATTTAATTTGAGAAAAAAATCTTGACAAAAAAAATTTAAAATAATTTTCTAATTTAAATTTTTTGTAAAATAAAAAACCTGTTAAATAATAGCAAATCCACTTAACACACACACGCTCACAAAATACAAAAGAAAATGACCTCATGTGTAAGAATAAGAATTCAAAATTATAATATAAATGTTAATACTTTGAAAACTTGACTAAATTTAAAAATAGGAGAATGATATCTTATGAAAATCTTTTAAGTAGATAAATTATTACATAGACAATTAAACTCTTTACTCAAATAATTTTATGAAAAGATGCCACAAAATGTAAAACAGGATAAAATAGAATTTTTATTATTAATTAATCTATATTTTTTTTGTTTTGATTTGGTCCTTTAAATTTAATCCCTTAAAATATTTCTGCTAGACCAAAATTGAACATTAAATTTAAGAAACGGAAGAAAATAGGAATAAAGAACATTTAATTGGTAAATTCAAGCCTAGCCTTCAAAAAATAAAAAATTCAAGCCTTGGGGATTAAATTAGGATATTTAGGAAAAACTATTAATGAAGAATTTGAATTTGGGAAATAAATTAGGACATTTAGGGGGGGGGGGGGGATATTGAAAAAAGAAAAAAAGAAAAGAAAAGAAAAGAGGATATAATTATCAATTAGGGGATGTATATATATAATTATCATTTGTCTTTAAAATGACAATTGATTTTTTTGTGTCCATTGTGCAGTAGAGAATCAGAGTCCGTCTTGCATTGTCTGCAAGACTATGATGATGTGAGGAGTATGTGGGGGCAGTGATACCAGTTTGCAATAACGGTTTCTTTTTTGCAGGTACTCTTGAGGGTTGACTCACTCTTAATCTAAGTGAGTCTTCACTGCTGAATTCTAGATGGCATAGGAGGTTTGGGATTTTATTGGATTTAATTTGGCAATGGAGAAACATGTTCATTTTTCACAATATTTTGTGGAGTGAGCAAGATGTCAACAGAAAATTGATCAGCCTGGAGTAAGTCTTGGAGACAAGTTTTTCAACTCTATTATGGAAACCAATCAATCTGCAACTCGTAGCATGATAGGATGGGTGCCTCTGAGGTATGGATTTATGCGTTTAAATGTTCATGGTGGTTGGTCTGCCCATGGTCCCAAAGCTGCGTGCGGAGGGATAATTAGAGATCTTCATAAACATTTTCAAGGAGCTTTTGCATGCAGATTGGAAGCATGCTCTGTTGTGCAATCTGAATTATCGGTCATTCTTCATGGGATTAATTTGACTAGGGAGCGCGGGTTTTCATCCTTGGAAATCCACTCATTCAGAAGAAGATGTTATTTGTATGGTTAAAGGCCTAAAGGATCTATCAACAACTTCTCACACAAGTGATAACTATTTGTGTTCTTTAATTAAGTGGTCTAGAATTTGAATCCAAATTAATTTTTAGGAGATTTGTCATTATTTCGACAGAAGATAACTTTATATCAATATCATGGAAAAAAAAAAAGGCGTAAAGGATCTGCATGTCACTGATAAGTGTATTGTGGATGCGATTAAGGCAAAAATTGTGCCTTTTATGAGTGTCCAATTTGTTCGTTTGTTTAGAGATTGTAATAAGGTCCCTTAGATCATGGTTTAGTTTCCTTTGTGGAGATACCTTTGTTTGCAATATATGCTATCCAAACTGAGTTTCAAAGCTTGATGTAGCTGTTTGTTTTTGTTGTTCTGGCTTTTGCCCCTTTAATGCAGGAAAAATAAAAAGAAAATGACTGTAGATGGCCATGTACGCGGTTATTGGGCTGTGTTCCACTACGCAAGAAACTGAATTGTTGGGTTAAGAAAACGCTGATAATATTTTATTAAAAATATTTAAATAGAAAATATTGTTAAAAACTTGAAGAGTGATATAAACAGTTTTTTACAATTGATTTGAAAATATTTAAATTTATAAATATAAACAGTTTTTTATTTGTTGGATTTTATGATTTTATTCAAAGAGTGATCTGAAGCCCAACAACTGCATATCCTATATACCTCCTTCCTAGACTCCATTATAGAACAAATTTTCCTGCCGCATATCACAGTACGTAGCTCCCCCAATTCTTGGAGGAATTTGGTGTACATCAATAAAAACCATAGTATAACGTGCTCCGAAACCGTGTCAATATAACATCGTTGTTCTAACTTGTAGGTATTGTTTTATTGAAATTAATGCAAGAGAAAATAATTAAGGAAGTTGTGACTTGTGTGCAGGGTAGAAAAAAAATTAAAGGGGAACTAGTTACGGAGTTTGGGGGCAGGGTCCTGAATTTTTTTCTTGAGGAACAAATCATTATAATAGGAGTGTGAAAAATAGTACCATTCAAAAAAAATGATAAAATTAGCGTGTAGTTAATGCTTAAAAAAATAATAAGATTGTGACTAGCATTCATGAAATTACAAACATAAAGAATCATACTCACTTATCTCTTATTTTTCATCTTTTTTATTGTTCTTTTTTCATATTTTTTGTTTTCCTCTAATATAAACATCTAAACTATTTTTTATTTTAATTTATTTTATTATTATAAAAAATTATCTAAAAAATAATACTTTTAAATATAGATTCGCTTCTAACTAAATAATCACTGGACTTCTTGAGAATTTAAGGGAGTCACTGCCTCTCTAATCCAATACGTGCATCCGTGCCTGCTTGGGTGTCCAGATAACAAATATTTGTAACTTAACGCATGCACAATAACATTATGGATATTGGAAATATCTCTACTTGCCTTTTTAATTTTAACTAATTTGTTTCTAACTAAAATGTGTAGTTAGTCTGTGATTTAAATGAAGTTCGAATATCCGGACAAAGTTAAAAATGATGGAAAAGTAATTGTTTGGTCACGATGATACTTGAAACGCAATGTTTCGAATATAAAATTAATCCCGTATCATTTAAATTACACGTTAAATATTTTTTTAAAAAAATTAAAATAATCTGGATCGACTTTTTTGGTGCACCAAACCAAATTAGAGGAAATGGTACACTATATTTAAATTTACACAATAATATATAAATAAATTTAGTTTTAAAACTATTTAAAATAACTAGTTGTTGTTTTTTCAATTTTAGTTTAATTTAGTGTTTTGATTTTTTTACACAACCTTGTACCAAAGTTCCAAGATAAACAACCCCCCACCCAATTGCAACTTTGAAATTTTGCCTACATCACCAACCACATCTTTACCTCAAACAAACATCATCGAACCACCTGCATCGATTATCAAATCATAAAAGCAAATTAACACGACCAGAAAATTGCAGCTACCACACTACCATAAAACCATTGTACCTCTTTTAAATCAATTGCATTTCCATACATCGCAAAAGACATCCTATAATTAAATGCAAGCAACGGTACAAAAATACAAATCTCATTGCCACGAAACCATTTATAAGACTCAGGATACCGGAATTGGACATTTTCTAAATTGAAATGCGTCAAGATATATATTATATAGAGAGGATGAGAGATTATTGATATAACTTTAAATTATAATTATTATATCATTTTTATAATTTGATATAAAATGTGATTTTTATTGATCCAATTATTAAATTATATTTATATATTATCATGATCATTTATGTCAAATTTTGTCAAAATTGAATAATAATAAGAAAATAATTAAATTATTTATATTTTAGTATATTTAAAAATATTTATATTACTTCAATTTTAATCTATATAAATTAGTTAATAAATAATTTTTTATTA
The DNA here is from genome assembly GCA_007407185.1 of Glycine tomentella. Taxonomy (NCBI): domain Eukaryota; kingdom Viridiplantae; phylum Streptophyta; class Magnoliopsida; order Fabales; family Fabaceae; genus Glycine; species Glycine tomentella. The sequence continues at coordinate 2,677,013 of PYAF01005972.1, forward strand.
ATATGAAATTTTATATATAATTTATGTGAAAAACTTTCAATCTAACTTCAGTTTTAAGAAAATATTATTAAATTAAAAATTATAAAATAATATAATAATTATCAAAAATTAGAATGATATAATTTCATCCATCCTCGTACGTGTATATATTAGTTTCACCACTATATCCGACTTGTTAAGATTATAACTTTTGGAAAATATTCATATTTATGAACCTGGAGCCTGCAAGTACGATACATTGTTGGCACTGCAAATGTGCAATGCATTTTTAAGTTTTGGATCTTGCTAATAAAACAGATAGAGAATTAACAATAGAAAAACTTATTAGGAACTATAACAAAATATATTATTAATATTTTTTAAATAAAACTTTGTACTTTTAATATCTTAACTAATATCCTTAAAATAGAAGTTAGTACTTGACTTAAGTTTTAACAAAGGACTTTGACTAATGTTGATAATTTAAGGCATTAGCTATTTCCATAGTTAATTTTTTAAAAAAATAGTAAGAAAACTATATAAAAAAATAAACGTAGTTAATATTTTAAGAATATATTTTATATTAAATAATTAAGAAAAGTATTAAAAAATTGTTAAGAAAATTAAACTGTGAATTAATTTTTAGCGTAACTCATGTGTTCAATATATAGTACGGGCCTGTGACCCATGAGACAGAGAAACCAATTATTTTACTGGACTTGGAAGACAGTAACCTGTCACAGATTAATTATGGTAAGGACACCTATTATATGTTACAGTGGAAATAGGTTAGGCAGCAAAGTGACTTTACTTCATATTTACTCTTTCTGACTTAGTTAACCAAGAAACCACGTACGAGTCCTTGGTAATAAATAAGTATGTCATGAAATGAAAGACCCATAATTCGAATAAATAAATTATTATCCATACAAACTCGTTTGTTGCGGGTGAGTTGGTAGGGAAATTTGTGCCTAGTGACATGTGTCAGTTGCTGATGTCCAAAACTATGAAACACAGCTGCTAACCATAGTATTATTTCTATGTAATTCTAACTGTATTTTTTTATAGGAAAAGTTAAATGCATTTTTTAAGACGTTTTTCATTTTTTTAAAAAAAGGTGTGAGAATTGTGTAATTTATAGTGTATAAATTACAATTTTTTGTTTCTTTACGAAATGTTACACTTTAAACTACTATTAAGAATAAGATAGAGGGGTTCTAAGTATACTTTTTTACAAGACAGAGGAGTATTTAACAAAAAACTATTTACCAAAAAAAGAGTGGTATAAAAACTATTTACATTACAATAGTTGTTTTTGTGACGTAGGCAGCAGGAGATGCTATTCTATATGACAATTCTTTCCTTTCGTTTGCCATTTAACAAAATATATCACTTTGGTTATCTTTCACTTTTCAGGGTTTAGCGTTAACTTAGCCAGCACTAATGGAAAAAAAAAAAAAAAGACTCTAAGGGTATGTTTGGGAGAGGGAATTAGGAGGGGAAGGGAGGGAAAAGAAAGGTTTAAGGAGAGTCATTCCCTTGTTTGCAAGTTTTAATTTTTGAGGAAAAGGATTTGAGGATTTTTAAAACTCCCCTGAAACCCTTCAAACCCTATAAATTGTTGTCCCCCCTAATTGGGGGGTTTTTAGAAGGAAAAGTAATTAAAATTATTATCTTATATCAGCAGTGTTAATAAAATTACTATCCTACCATAGTTAGTGTAAAATATAAAATATATTAACTTTTTAAATAAGAAAAAAATTGTAAAAATTTTTTATTAACTCTCTATTTCCCTCTCTTAATATATTTTTAACTCCCAAACAAGGAGAAGGGAACTTCTCTCATTTTCCTCCCTTTCCTTCCCCTCTCTTCCCCTTGAATCTCTTTTCTTCTCTTTCGCTCCTAACTCCCAAACAAAGCCTAAGTGATATCAAAATATCACTTTTGTGCTCTAAAAAAATGTGCAGCTAACATATTTTTAATCTTGATCATATATATATATATATATATATATATATATATAATATTATATGTTACAAGTTTATAGTTATCATTTCTTACAATTAAAAAAAATATCTCTCTTGATACATTTCTCTCTATGTTCTATATTAATATTATTGCTTAATAGAATAATATATTATTCTATTAGTATATTCTCACTGTATTTAAATTAATAGTTTTTTTCCTACTACATAAAGATAAAGTCTATATTGATAAAAACTAATCCAACATTAAATTGCTATGACATTTTTTTAGTGAGGGTTTAATTATTTATTTATTGTGAAATATATACTCTTATAATAGTTAACATGATAATTTTTACAAATTACAAGACTTAACACATTATTTATCGTTTTGTTAAAATTAAAAACACATTTATTTATTGTACGATTAGGATTATATAAGTATACGTTTAATTCGTAGTACTATTAAACAAGCAAAAAATGTTATTTAAATTAAATTAAACACCTATTAAATTGTAAATTAGTATAAATTAATACACATACATCAGCATTTAAAATCTTAGCATAAGTCATCCTAAAGTATAACAAAACGCTTTAATTGATGAAATTATTGTAATAACTCCCACTGCTACTATATTCTCATCCATAGGAGTGAAAATTAAGATAATTTAATGTTATCATTTTTAAAATATCTTTTTCTTTAATGACTTTTTTATTTATGATATTAAGTTTCAATTAAGAATATTTCAAAAAAAATAGACTAATAAAATTAAATAATATTGATTAAATTTTTAATTAGTATAAATTAATTATTTTTATTTTTATATGAATTTCAGTTAGTAATAACTTGCGTGCACGGTTTTCCTTTTCCTGAAAATTCAGCAAGCCATGATTAGGTAGCTTATGCTCAAACTTACAATGATTTTTTTAGTCACATCAACAAAGTTAGAACATTTTGTAAGAAAATAAAATAAAATAAAAAAAAAAAGTTCGAATCTAATCTAAGAGAATGTTTCAATTAAAATTAAGATAATTTAAAAGTATTTTATTTTCGAAGTAGCAATTTTTTATTTTTACATTAAATGTATTAGAATTCGTTATTATACATTTGAGTTCGTAAAGGTACTTTCAAAATTTTAATTTAAATATAGCGTAATTTCGATTACCAGAATTCTGTCACTGTGCGTCTGTGCCGACTTAGAGGATTAACTTTCAACAAGGTTGGCATATTTTTTCAGTGGTAGAAAAAGAATAAAACTAGACTTCACAACAAAAAAGGAGCAACTTCATTTGATTACTAATTCACCTTTAATAGGAATTTGATGAGAACTAAATCAGAGGAAAGCAATTAAAGACAAAGTAGAATAAAAAAAATTATTTTTTATTTTTTATCTAATTAGAAGAAAAATAGAAAAATTCTCTTTTATATTCTTCTAATATAATTATAGGTAAATAGATAAATAAATAAGAGAATTGATCAACTTAATATATATTTTTTTCGTTTAGTACTTCACTTACAAAGTTTTTTCTAGGTTTACATTCCTTTTTAACTTATCACTAAACCTTGATTAATTAGTAAACTTATAACAAATAATATATTACTTATATTTTGTTATTTACACGGGTTCATATGATTTAACAATCGATTTGTTTGTTTGACACTCATCATTTCAGTATTTTGACTAAATCGATAATTGGTTCAATTATTAAAACAAAGGTTTTTTTACGGGGGATTTGAACTTTTAAGTCATGCATTTTAGTCATTAAAATAATCAATATTTCTATAATAAAATAAAAAATTATTTTTTATTTTATTAATAGTTTGATTAAATGTAGTAACGTGAGTTGTACTACTACTTGTGTTTACCAAAGAAATTAAACCCTAACTCACGTTGTTGTGGCTCGTGCAAGATGGGACCAGCACTGATATTGATATACCGCTTGCCAACCAATTAGGGTTTATTATTGATTAAGGAAACCGACTGCCGACTGGGATCGGCTGGGCCTGGGAATATGCACTTGGGCAAAGGGCATGTTTGAGGGTATGTTTAATTCGTCAATTAGGATAAGTTAAAAAGAAAAAAAATAGGTTATGCATAGATATAAAATAATTTAATATTATTATTCAATCATAAATATTATTTATAATAAATTTATTAATTTTTATAATAATATTATTAAAATTCATAACAATAATAATTTTTAATTGATTCATAATATAAAAAATACACTGAGAAAGCATAATTATTAAAATAAATAATATTAAGATGAGGGATAAATTATATCAATATAACTTTGATAATTATTACATTATTCTATAAATTTTAATTAAATAATATTTTCTTACAACTCATAATTGAATTAAAAATTCTATTCACATTTATCACATACAAAATTTCATATTAATTCAAAATCATTTGTTATCTAGTTCATATAAATTAAAATCAACTTAATATAAATATTTTATTTCAAAATATACTAAATTTGAATAAGTTAATTATCTTCTTTTTATTTTTCAATTTTGACAAAATTTGATACATTTATTTTTGTAATATATATATAATGCATTGATTGGATCAATAAAAATCACAATTTATATCAAATTATAAATATACTATAATAATTATCAAAATTGTACCAATATAATTTAATCCATCCTCATAATTTATAAAATTTCATCTAATTTGAATATATTTTCAACACCACCGAAAGCGTGTATCAAACGATGCAGTTGTTTAAGACCAACTAACACTACAATAAAAATTGATATTTCCGACAAAATATTTTGCACCGAAAAAAAAACTCCCTTATAAGGGCCTATTTGAGATTACTTTTACTTGTAAGTTTAAATTTTTTTCAAAAATAACAACTAATTTCTAATTTTTAAATTTTATTTGTTTTTTTTTATAATTTTTAGTTTAAAAATAAACTTATTTATAAAGTTTTATATCCTATATTAAAATTAATTTAGGATGTATTTGAATGATAACGATGACAACAAAACAAGGTGGTATTAGTAGTAACAACAAAGGTATTTGTAGTATTAATGACAATGATAATAATAATAATAATATTAATGATTGCGTGGTAGTGGTCACTAGTAAAAGCACATTAAGTCTTGTAGGGCTAATTATAGGATTTGATTTTTCTTTTTTACTAATAAAGAATTTTGTCCCAAAAAAAATAGAAATTGTTCTCATAACACATTTTTTTTAAAAAAAGGAATGTATAAAATTATTAGAGATAAAGAGAGAATACATTAATATTAATTTTAACACTTTACCCTTCTCTTATAAATTAATATTGTTTTAGTTTAATTTGTATGGACAAAGTAATGAAGTTCCGTTGAAAAATCATCCTAATCAATTACTAAAACCTTCCATACCCCATTTGTGATTAGTGTGTTTGGGACTGTGTGAAAGGGCCCCGAAGGGTGTCATGCATGTGCCTGCAAAATTAATGTCCATTGAATTATCGACATCTAAAACATTCTAATAAATTTTAAAATCGAAAAAATATTTTTGGTTATAATTAGAAAATATCATTTTATCGGTTTTAAAAAAAAATATAAGAAGCAATTAAAAAAACAAAGACATATTATTTCTTATTATAACTTTAAAAATAAGATATTATTTTATAATTAAAAGAGAAAGTACTACAAAATAAGAATAAAAAAATATGTTGTATATTTTGAAAGGAAACTTTGCTGTACATAGTAAAAGGATTACAAATCCAATCCAATCATATCAATTATCAACTGAGCTATCCAAACAGTTGGTTTGAAACAAATTCTCACTAGAACCCTTCAAGCTTTCCACACATAAATAAATGATTTGGGACTTGTGAAAATTTCCCATCATATTTAGCTTCCCATACAAGAATTTTCACCAACGGCATGGAGGAAGGGGTGGATGCAGATGAAGTGGTGAGGTCAGTGAGCAGCTTGAGGATGAGCTTAGGGTCTATGAGCAGGAGGAGTTGGGTTTCAGCAAGTGTTTCTGAGATGTGGGGTGCTGGACATGGTGGAGATGTTTTTGAAAGAAGCACTAGAGTGGATGATGGTGATAATGATGAAGAGGAGCTCATGTGGGCTGCCATAGAGAGGCTTCCAACATTTGAGAGGCTTAGGAAAAGCATAGTCAAAAGGGTTTTGGAAGAGAGTGGAAGGTTCAATTATGAAGAGGTTGATATATCCAATCTCGGTTTTCAGGACAAGAAGAAACTCCTTCATGCCATTCTAAGGAATGTTGAAGTTGACAATGAAAGATTTCTCCGTAGGATGAGGGAGAGGATTGATAGGTTATTTTATTTTATTTATTATTGTCTTAATTCCTCTGCCTCCTATATTATATATCAAAATTTCTAGTGTTCATCATGTAACCAACAACATAAACAAATCATTTGTTTGTTTGTTTATTTTTTGGTTTTGGTACGAGGCATGGACATAATAGTTCTTGATTCTCATGTTTGGGCTACCAATTTATACTCATATTTTAATTGTCTATTTGACTCGGTTTTGGATTATGTTGTCTGATCTAATTATCTAAAAGGCTAACTGATGATTATTGTGAATTAAGTTTCATGTTTAATTTGTTGTTGTGTTGATTAGAGTCGCTATAGAGATTCCAAAAGTTGAAGTTCGATTTGAGCATTTGTTTGTGGAAGGAGATGCATTTAATGGAACCAGAGCACTGCCAACCTTAGTGAACTCCACCATGAATGCGATAGAGGTATTCTTTTATTCCTATATACATGTGTGGTTGAATATGTTACCTTCCACCCTTTCTAATCTCTGTGGTCCTTTTAGTTTCAATACAAAGCTTGCCAACCCAGCTTTTAATATTTTTAATCAAATTAAAAACCTTCCACATGTGGTATAATAAAGGCAAACATATACGCTTTCTTGGTTACAAGGCAAAGATATGCTAATGAGTGGTGTTTTATATACATAAATGTATATATAAATACTGTATATTAAAAAGAAAAGTTAGTTAACATTCATTAACTTACGCATACTATCTGTTTCATATTAATTATATAAATTATTATGATAAATCAATCTTTTTAACTAAAAATATTTTATTAAAATATTTAGAATATAGTTACAAATTAATTAAATATTTAGATGATATTATTAAATGATAATTAATACTAATTTTTATTTTAAAATATAATAAATAATTATTTTTAAAGTGGATATTTTAAAATAAATTAAAAATCTGAAAGTGATAGGAAATATGAGATTAAAGTGTAGTAATTAAAACATTAATAATATGTTCGTAATGTTTCTCAATTAATGACATTACAATGAAAAGTCTTATCGACACATCACCTGATAATGTTGTATTTGTTACTTTTAATTCTTTATTGAGCCTCTTCAAGACGTTGTTTAATATTCTCATTAAATTAGTGAAAAATACTTTGTTTCTATCTCTGTTAATAAATATATAAAATATATTTTATTTACTTAAAAAATACTTTGTTTATATCTCTCTGAAAGACAAACAAAACAATCAATTAAATATTTTTTAATTACTTAAATAAAATATGTGTATTGAACATTTTTGTGTTTTTATATAATAAATATTCTCCAATAAACAATTATTTTTAATTTTTATGAACTCATAAGATCTTTTAAAAAAATAATCTACTAACAAATAATGAGTTTCAAATAAGGCGAATTCTAATCAGTTTGCTAACTAAGGAAACAAAAGTAAAACATTTTATTAAGATTTTCCATTGTATAAAATATCGATCAATCCAAAATACAGAAGAAAAAGATTGTTAATAATATCTAATTGAGAGAGAGTTAGGAAAATGAAAAAGCTGGCTAATAGAAATACGTATGGAAAAAATGATGTATTCCAATTTGTGTATAAGAATAATAGAAATACGTATGGAAATTTGTTATGTTCAAGAGCTTATTACACAGGATCACCACCTGCTTTTTCACAAGTCAAATAAATCGAAACGGTTTTTAATCGTACATTACATATGATATTTTTTTTTATAAAAAAACAACAATACTATTTTGCACTCCCCCCCATTATATATTCTTTTTCTAGAAAAAAAAAAAGAGAAAGGTCAACAGACGAATACGGAAAGGAGAGATATAAAAATTTAGTACATGAATGCCATTTCTGATTTCTTATTTGTTTGAAGTTGTAAAAATATTCGTTCAAAAAGAAAAAAAAAAGTTGTAAAAATATTTCTAATAAGTATGCATATGATGTATATTGTTGAAGTATGTTGGGTGTGCAGTGTTTTAAATACTTGAACATAACTTGTTCCTAACTTTGAGCTAACAGGTCCTCCAATGGGACCCATGTGCAACCCAACAACTGTGTTGTTGAAGACTTGTGGTAGCAGCTGCCTACAATGACACTTCAATTAATACTCAGTGGAAAAACACGTTGACAAAATTTGGGGAATAGTTCTTGGGAGAGAAAGAATGTGAAATGCAAAAATAGTGATACTAACCATTCATTGGTTAAGTTACAGTTTGTTTGTTTTGCAATCAATTCTCTCTCTTTCTCTCTAACAATCAATTCTCTTATTACACGTATCATTTCAATATAAAATTTATCGTTACAATTAATTAAGATACACATCTTAATTATATTAAAAATAAATCCAATATTAAATAAATTTTGAACATAGAGAAATGGGTTGACTTGTGTGAAGGTACTTGGTTGGGCTTAAATTCTATATATATAGTTGCCTGTTAATTCTCATAATAGTTATTCAAAAGTCCTATTAAGGATAATATTTGATTGTTTAACAGTAAAATAATTATATTGAAAGTGTGTGCATAAATTTAAACTATAAAATTTTCTGCACTATATGGATAATTTAAAACTTACATAGAATTTAAAAATAAAATGGAATAAAAATAAGATAAAATAT
>PYAF01005972.1:2685961-2713899 GCA_007407185.1 Glycine tomentella
AAAGAAATATATTATTTAAAAAATATATCATGTTTATATCTATCAACCTGATATAGTATGTTAAAACTTAAATTGGGATTGAGTAATTTAAGTTATAAGATTTGAGAAGACAAAAAAAAGAAAATGACAGCTAATTATGTAAAGTCTTGAAACACTCAAGAATTTATAATATATGGAATATGGATAAAGGAGAAATGTTAGAATCAGAATATCTAACACACTTCTTATTATTTGAGATTTATTGAAATTACAAAATTTCATAAATCTTACATTTTATTGATCTCTCCTGTGATTTGATTTTGAACAAAATTTGAATGAATTTTAGACAATAAGATATAGTGTGTTATTAACACTTCTCATTTTTTACAATGTATGCGTTATGCAACAATTAACTATTGAAGTATAATAAAACAACGATAAGTATTATGAAGCAAAGGATTTGTGAAGCAATCAATCTCAATATTTACAATTCTTCTTTTAAAGTGCCTTAAACATAGTTGTTTAAATTTTTTAACAGCGTCTATGATATTTTCTTCTTCTTGGTTTGTGACTAACAGAGAATTCTTGGATCAATTAATCTTCTTCCTTCAAAGAAAAGTGTTATCAAGATACTCCGAGATGTCAGTGGAATTGTCAAGCCTGCAAGGTACTTGATAAAAGGTCTTTTTGGTTTCTTCAAAAAATATTTCTAAAAGATGAAAATGAGAAAAAAAAATGAACTAAATTTTTTCACAAGATAAAATTAGTTTATACATAAGTAAATTTATAGAATTTTTTTTTAACTTATCTAAATAATGATTTTTAACATATGCATAAACTAATTTAAACTTTTGGAAAAGTTTATCCAAGTAGACCAAAAGTCTTTTTGATTAATTTGGTTTACATAGTGCATTTCCTAACTTAAAAAGGAGTATAAATTGGGAATGTGCCCGTCAGATTGCTTGGAGGAGGGATTAAGTCTCAATTGAACCTTACCTCATAGCAAATATGAAAAACAAAACACAGGTTTTATTAATGCCATCAGAGTTCAATATCACAGTTTCAGTTGTTGACCCTGGTTGAACTCTGTACAAAATTACTTTTTTTGTGGGAAATGTATTCTTTTTCAAAAATGCATCAATGTATTATTTAAGGTATGTTAACTCCCCCCCCCCCCCCCTTTCCTATCTATTTATCTTTCTCAAACTGTTCAGATTGACCTTGCTTTTGGGACCTCCAAGATCAGGAAAAACTACACTGCTGCAAGCACTTGCGGGGAAACTGGACAGGGATTTAAGGGTTGGCCATCCTCTTGCTCCATTTTTAAGAAACAATGCAATGATATCTTCCTTCTTCATATATATTTTTTCCATTAAATGATAATTATGCATGATTGAGGATTTCTTTTAACTAACAAAAACAAAAGAAAGTAAAAAAAAAAAAAAAAACCCTCAATATTTCTTCCCATTTGCTGTGTCAGTGAGTATCAGTACTTATAGAATAGAGGTACTTCCATGTTAAGTGAATTTAAGAAACTTATCATCATATCAGACAGTATATTTCCTATCATATCTGTCATATGCTAATGCTTTCAAGAGCTCACTCATTGCTTTGTGAGTTCAACTCATTCCAATCATGATCATGTTAGGAATATGGTGAATTGGTGTGTTCATTCTTCTATCATTATCCCAGTTGCGCATTATTTCTAACAGGGTGAATATGATTCATTTTCCAGTATTGTGATTATAGATTGTACTTCTCACCTAAGGATCATAGACAAGGAAATTTAGTAAAATGAACAATATGAAATCCAAGTTTCCTTGTTTTTGGTTATGCATCATCAACTTTATACACCAACAGGTATCCGGAAGAGTCACTTACTGTGGTCATGAATTATCAGAATTTGTTCCTCAAAGAACATGTGCTTATATTAGTCAGCATAATCTTCATCATGGAGAGATGACAGTCCGAGAGACGTTGGACTTTTCTGGACGCTGCTTGGGAGTTGGAACAAGGCATGAGCTACTACTAGAACTGATAAAGAGAGAAAAGCAATCAGGACTCAAACCAGATCCAGAGATAGATGCTTTCATGAAAGCCACAGCAGTGGAAGGTCAAGAAACAAGTCTCATTACAGATTATGTTCTCAAGGTTTGATTTCTCTATTTCAATTTGATTACTGTCCTTTCAGCCGCTATACCAGGTTTCTTGCCATCTTGACATATCAAAGAAAATGAATTCAGGTTCTTGGATTGGAAATATGTGCTGATACTTTGGTAGGAGATGAGATGAGGAGAGGAATATCTGGTGGAGAAAAAAAGAGGTTAACTACTGGTATGGGAAAATAGTTATAAGAAAATTTTTATCTTACTAAAGAAAATGCTTACTGCTTTCTATTTCAAAATCTCCTGTTTGTCCAATTCTCAACAGTGGCATTCATATCATGGATGCAGGTGAGATGTTGGTAGGACCTGCAAAAGTTTTCTTAATGGATGAGATTTCAACTGGTTTGGATAGTTCCACAACCTTCCAAATTGTCAAGTTCTTGAGGCAGCTAGTGCATGTCATGGATGTTACAATGATAATCTCTCTTTTACAGCCTGCACCAGAAACATATGACCTTTTTGATGACATTATCTTGCTTTCAGAAGGCCACATTATCTACCAAGGTCCACGTGAGAATGTTCTCAATTTTTTTGAGAGTGTAGGCTTCAAATGCCCCGAAAGGAAAGGAGTTGCAGACTTCTTACAGGAGGTTACTTCCAGAAAGGAGCAAGAGCAGTACTGGTTCGCAAGGGACAAACCATACCGTTATGTCAGCGTGCCCGAGTTTGTAGCTCACTTCAACAATTTTGGCATTGCCCAACAACTTTCCCAAGATCTTCAGGTTCCTTACGACCGTGCCAAAACTCATCCTGCTGCATTGGTTAAAGATAAATATGGGCTCTCAAAACTAGAACTCTTCAAGGCATGCTTTGCAAGAGAGTGGCAACTGATGAAGCGGAGTGCTTTCATATACATATTTAAGACTACTCAGATTATGATAATGTCTTTGATTACTATGACAGTGTTTTTTAGGACAGAAATGAGAAGTGGTCACCTTGAAGATGGGAGAAAATATTATGGTGCACTGTTCTTTAGCCTCACTAATATAATGTTCAATGGAATGGCTGAGCTTTCATTGACTATTTTTAGACTTCCCGTTTTCTTCAAGCAGAGAGATTCATTATTTTTTCCAGCATGGGCTTTTGCAATTCCCATATGGATCTTTCGAATTCCTCTCTCTTTTGTGGAGTCAGGATTATGGGTTGCCCTTACTTATTACACAGTAGGGTATGCTCCAGCTCCAAGTAGGTATGAAAGTACACTAATTTGTTAATTTATATAAAGGAATCAATCATTCCAGAAATTTATACTGCTACATGTAGATATACTATAAATTTGTTTTTATTCCTCGTGTGAAAATTAAGAAGTGAATCATTGCATGTTTATGGTTTGTTATCTATGTGTGTCTGTGTTTTTATAAAAATCTAAGCAATCGTCAATGAGTATTAAGTATTAACCCCACAACCTTGCATGGTACAATAAGGTGCATTCTTAGGAATAATTTTTTTTATACATTTAAACAATTATTGCAGATTTTTTCGTCAGTTATTAGCATTCTTCTGCTCTCATCAAATGGGTATGTCTCTGTTCCGATTCATTGCTGCTCTTGGAAGAACACTAGTTGTGGCAAACACATTTGGCTTCTTTGTACTGCTACTTGTTTATGTGCTTGGTGGGTTCATTATTGCCAAAGGTGAGCCTCAATTATTCTTTTGCTCTCTCTACTCAATTGGTAAAATTAAATGCATGACAGAAAGCAATATTTCATTCACTCAAGCAACTGTGTCAAAAATGGTTGATGCAACTTCAAGAATTTCCTTTACAGATAACCTTGAACCTTGGATGAAATGGGGCTATTATATTTCTCCTATGATGTACGGTCAGAACGCCATTGCCATCAATGAATTTCTCGACGAAAGATGGAGCTCTGTAAGATCTTTAACGTGTGAAATTTTTTTTTCTATTTCATTTTCTTGCAAAACTGCATTCATTTATCTTCTTGCAGCCCAACACGGATAATAGAATTCCTGAGCCCACAGTTGGGAAGGCTCTTCTCAGGATTAGAAGCATGTTTACTGAAGACTATTGGTACTGGATTTCCATTGGTGCTCTACTAGGCTTTTCTCTGCTTTTCAACATTTGCTTTATAATTGCTCTTACATTTCTGAATCGTAAGTACCCACACTGCTGCTTGTTTTCTCTTACTGCCATAAAACTGTTTCTTACAAGATCTTAAATTGCAGCATATGGAGATTCTAAATCTATTATTCTAGAGGAGGAGAATGAGAAAAAGGGAACTACAGAAGACAGTTCTGCTTCAACTGATAAATCATTTGAAAGTATTGAATCTTACCTTCTTTCTTGTCAATAATATACTGTGAAATTTGAGAAAACAATTTCTATTTTCACTTTATTTCCTGTTTTCTAAAGTTTGTACAGGAAATAATGAAAATAACTTTTTATTGTTTTCCTTTTTTTCATTTTCAGTTTTCACTTTTTTCCTGCATAAATCTATTATGAAATCAGGAAACAAAGTGAAAATAAGAAATGTTTTCTCAAATCAAATGGCCCCTAAACTTTCTTCCTGGTAATGTTCTAACACAACAACTTACTTGGTTTCATCACTTTTATCGGAATGTGTACTTTGCCCTGTATGGTTTGAAATGATTTTTCTATTGGTGATCTGCTAGGACTTTGTCATGTTTTCAACCTTAATTTCTTTGCTTAAATGTTAAAATTTACACCAAATATCTGTCACCTATCACAATGTATTCCTTTTCAATTACAATTTACAAACTAAAATGTTCAGATGCAGACATTGATATGGCAGAAAAAAACACCCGAGAGAGTTCAACTCCCAAAGCAGGCACTGCAACAACAAAAAGGGGAATGGTTTTACCCTTCAAGCCTCTATCACTTGCTTTTGATCACGTGAATTACTACGTCAATATGCCAACTGTAAATTCTACACACTCTAGTCTTAATTTAATCACCTTCAAATGTTACTTCAGCATTGTTTTTCGCCGCTTTCTTTTCTTACCTGTGATAAGTATATCTGTTAATTAAGTTGTATTAATCCTCCAATGTACGTTGTCTTAACAGTTTTTTCATACCAGGAAATGGAAAAACATGGAGTTGAAGGGAGTCGGCTTCAACTACTAAGAGATGTCAGTGGTGCTTTCAGGCCTGGAGTACTAACAGCATTAGTAGGTGTAACCGGTGCCGGAAAAACCACATTGATGGATGTTCTAGCTGGACGGAAAACTGGTGGTTATATTGAAGGAAGCATCAGCATATCTGGTTACCCCAAAAAACAAGCAACTTTTGCTCGGATAAGTGGATATTGTGAACAAAATGATATCCATTCTCCACGTATCACAGTGTATGAATCTATTCTGTTTTCTGCTTGGCTGCGTCTTGGTAAGGAGGTCAAGAGAGAAATAAAGAAGGTGTGTTTTGTTGAAATCAACTCATATTGAACTTCAACCCCTTCCCCCTTTTTCTCATGAACTTTTTCTTTATTTACAAAAAACATTGTATCAGCCAATCTTCACAATCTGAAACATGACAGTAACCTTTGTTTTTATGAACTCTTCTTTAATAGCATAGATAAATTCAAAACCACAGGGCCAAGTTTCCAAAAAATTTCCATTAGTAATGTCCAAGTACTTCGCCCAAAACCCACCTTAGTGTAGAACATGCCTAATCATACCATTTTACTGATCTTTCAATTCTAGAGCCATGCTTTACTTAATAAAGTATGTAACTAAATTATCTCCATCAATGTAAATGTTATGAAGAATTATTTTTAAACAGCCTCTCTTATGACAGATGTTTGTCGAGGAAGTTATGAACCTTGTTGAGCTACATCCAGTGAGAAATTTTCAAGTAGGCCTTCCTGGCATAGATGGTTTATCAACTGAACAAAGAAAGAGACTCACCATTGCAGTAGAATTGGTTGCCAATCCTTCTATCATCTTTATGGATGAGCCAACCTCCGGCCTTGACGCTAGAGCTGCAGCAATTGTTATGCGTACTGTTAGAAATACAGCGGATACAGGGAGAACTATTGTATGCACAATTCATCAACCAAGCATTGACATATTTGAATCTTATGATGAGGTATGACTTCCCAAGATTTGGAAGTTGAAATTATTATTTCTGAGAATTATCAAGACAAAATTCTCTCTCAACTTAATCTTTCCTTCAGCTGCTTTTGATGAAGAGAGGAGGACAAATCATATATAATGGTCCCTTAGGTCAACAATCTCAGAAGCTTATAGCCCACTTTGAGGTGAGTACGATTTCTACACTGCAAAATTTATACATTCTCAAAATTGATAATCTTGTAAGCTATTTGCAGGCTTTTCCGGGAGTTCCTAGAATCAAAGATGGTTATAATCCTGCCACATGGGTTTTGGAGATCAGTACTCCAGCAGTTGAGAGTCAGCTTAGAGTAGACTTTGCAGAATTATACACTAAATCAGAATTGTATCAGTTAAGTATTGATTGAAGTTGCATTCCCAGAGTACAGCCACTGTTCTCCTTTTTAATCTGAAATTAGACATGGTCTTCTCTTTTCATTTTTGACATCAACTGTTTTCAGGAGGAATCAAGAACTTATTAAAGAGCTAAGCACACCTTTAGAGGGAACAAAGGACCTTGATTTCCCTACTAAATACTCCCTTTCCTTTATCACTCAATGTATAGCTTGCTTCTGGAAACAGCACTTGTCCTACTGGAGGAATCCACAGTATAATGGTGTCCGGTTATTCATGGCAATATCTATAGGTGTTATTTTTGGACTCATTTTCTGGAAAAAAGGAAATCAAACGTAAGTTCACTCACATGTTCTCTTTCTATGTATTGTACTTACAGAAAAAGTAGTTTAACTTTTGATTGGATAACCCATGAATCAAATAAGATCAAAAGTATCACACTTCCTGGTTGGACGGTATTGGAACAATTTAAAAGCTTTGTTCATATTGGATGATACTTCCTATTGTAATTTTAAAATTAAGGAGAAAATAGGTCGAGTTGAAATATTTGTAGGAATCATCAATATCTTGTCAATTGTTACTTAATGCAACAGTTACCATAAAACTGTACAACTATCTACAGGAACTCTTTGTTGATCTCTATTTTTTATTTTTATTTTTTTGAAAAAGACATCAGCTATGTATTTTATGAACATAGTCAAAAAGAAAATATCATGGCTATTTTCCTGATCATGAAAGGTGACTTCAGCGCCATGATTACAAGTAAGGCCAATTAGGCCTTTGCCTTAGGCCCAATAATAGAAACGTTATTGATATTATATATATTTGTTGACGGTAATAAAAATTATGAAGACTAATGAGATTACATTGTGTGTGCATGTGTGTGTGATCAAGTTATTGTAAGAGTAATTCTAAAAGAATTAAAAATTAAAATTTTTCATTTCAATTTTTCTTCCCTATTTCTTTCTTAATATTTTCTCTTATTTCTATTATTATTTTTTAAGACTTGAAGTGAATTGTGAAAGTGAATTGACAGATTAGAAAGCTAGAAGATAAATATAAAAAATAAGAATTACTATTTCATTAAGTCTTTATATAAATTTTGCCTTAGGCCATGATATTTCTAAACATGGCCCTGGGTGACTTGGCTGAGGATAAATTGTTTTTGTCTGCAGAGATACGGAGCAAGATCTTATGAATTTAATGGGAGCTATTTTTGCTGCTGTTTTCTTTCTTGGAGGCTCCAACACTTCCACTGTTCAACCCATAGTTGCAATTGAAAGAACAGTCTTCTACCGTGAAAGAGCAGCTGGAATGTACTCAGCTCTACCTTATGCAATTGCTCAGGTAAATGCAGACATATCCTTTCACATAAAACAAGGCAAAA
The DNA here is from genome assembly GCA_007407185.1 of Glycine tomentella. Lineage (NCBI taxonomy): Eukaryota > Viridiplantae > Streptophyta > Magnoliopsida > Fabales > Fabaceae > Glycine > Glycine tomentella. The sequence continues at coordinate 2,693,933 of PYAF01005972.1, forward strand.
ATAATTGATAATTTAATTCTCAATGACTGAGCAAATTTATGATATCTGTATACATTGTGTTGCAGGTGGCAATAGAATGTATTTATGTTGCAATCCAGACATTTTCCTTTAGTCTTATCCTTTTCTCAATGATGGGTTTCCTTTGGCGAGTTGACAAGTTCTTGTGGTTCTACTTCTTCATGTTCATTTCATTTGTCTACTTCACACTTTATGGCATGATGACTGCGGCTCTGACACCAAATCCCCAAATTGCTGCAATTGTTATGGCCTTCTTTCTAGTGTTTTGGAACGTATTCTCAGGTTTCATTATCCCAAAATCGGTAAGTAAAGCAAAGCAATAATTAAATACTTTTATAGCCAGGGAGTAACAAAGCAAATTGTTCATTTCCCTGCATTAAATATAGCTCTGACACATTAAGTGCACTTATTGAAATCTTTTTGCAATCCATTCTATAAGTCACAGTTTGGATAAATTTTGCAATAATCACTGAAAAAAATGCATTAACTTTTGCTTCCCAACTTATGAAGAATTAAATGAGGGAAAAATTTGAGTCCATAAAGTTCATTTTAACCCATTAAACAAGTTTGATTCATTTTACTTTCTTAATTTCTTTTTCTATAAGTATTTATTGGAAAATTTGTCTAAATTGATCAAAGTTGATAACTAAGAATCTACATTAAAGACAATGGTCATTTGCCTTCAAAAAAATAATTTAAAGAAAATGACATTATAAGTAGATCATGTAAAATTTTAATCTTTTTTTTATTATGTTATTGGTACGGAGTATCCATCAACTTTATTGATGACTAATTTTTATCAAGGAATCTGACTGACCATCTTTAGTGAGAATCTTCCCTTCCAATAACATTTTTTTCATCCACAAGACGTGAACCCCAAGACGTGACTAGCAATTATAAAAAAAATATTTCCTAAACCCTAAAAATTATTAGACAAATTAAGTTCTATAGCTGACATTAAGTTCTATAAAAAAATTATTTCCTAAACCCTAAAAATCATAGCCTAAAATTCTTCAAGGGATATAACTTTTTTTTTGTTTATATCTCTTTTTGGACCGAATAATTATAAATATATACCCTATTTTTGGGGTCTATGGATGGAAAGAAAAGAGATAGAGAGAGAATATAATAAATTATGTAAGAAAAAATGAAAAGAAAGAAAAGTGGAGTGAAAGTGAGATAAAAGAGAAAAATGAGTATATGCTTAGTATTTTCTTTTTGGATGATTCTGCATGATAATACATCTACATGGAATTTAGTTCAGTTGGTTGAGTAGTGTGTATAAATTATTGCAAACCTTGTTACTTGAGTTGGATTCCAATGGATAAAAAAAAACATCTACACAAATCCATTTACAATCTCAAAGTTACTCGCACACCCATAAAATAAAATATCTTTTGTGTGTTCAGCATTTTCCCGAACTCAAAAGAATCAAGTGCTGACGGAAGTTATAGCAGAGGGATGCACTTCTTTGACCTTTGATATTCCTAGATTTAAGGAAACTGAATTCTGTGCTAAATCAAGTAAACTTTCACATTAGTTATTGAAATTACAAAAAACGAAAATTTGATCCCTGATGCTAACAATTGTCGGTTTTTTAATCCCTAATGTCAAAGTCTGCCAGTTGGATCCATGATTTTGATAGCTACCAGTCATTTTTGTTCTTGACTTTGGTGTGGATCAGTCAACTTGGTTTCTAGCATCAAAAACCAAATTAACTGATGGAATGGTTATCGTAAACTTCACACACCAAATTCGCAATGATTGTCAAATTCAATAACTAAATTGACTGATTTAATAATGTTAGGAACTAAACTAACCGGTAGTACCAAATTTGATGACCATATTGGTTGACAGTTGTTGAAGGCATGGAATAAATTTGCCTTTCTGTTCTGTTGTATTAGGGAATAAATTGATTGGTGGTTCTAATTTTAGAGACTTGGTTGATATTTTGTGTACTAAATCACAAGTGCTTCAATAACATTGCTTAAATAAACTATAACAGTATAACTATTGGCTGCTTCTCACTTTTGTAGCAAATTCCAATATGGTGGAGGTGGTTTTACTGGGTGTGTCCAACTGCCTGGAGTTTATATGGCCTAGTGACATCCCAGGTGGGTGACAAAGATACTCCAATTCTGGTACCTGGATCAGAACCAATGACAGTGAAAGCATTCCTTGAGGAAGAGTTCGGCTATGAATATGGCTTCCTTGGAGTTGTTGCTGTGGCTCATATTGCATTTGTTGCATTGTTTCTTTTTGTTTTTGCATATGGTATCAAAGTCTTTAATTTCCAGAAGAGATAATTTACACGAAATAAATGAACAGAATAAACACAAATAAAAGAAAGGAGTAAAGATAGACATTAAAGGTTTTTGTAGAATAGATAAGTAGCATTATGCTTTTCCATGCTGTCTGGAAATTTCACTTGTATGTAGTTTTTGGTCATTGTTCAACACCTGAAGTTTGGCACCAACATATCCTTCCAAAGTGTACAAATGATAAAGACTGTTTTTGGTCATTATTCAACTTCTGAAGTTTGTCATCAACTCATATCCTTCCAAAGTGTACAAATAATAACGACTGTTGTGCATATTAGTGAGCAATGGACCATTTTTAAGAGAAGTTGACGTTCTTATGAAGGAAAAAATATTTCACTAGTGAAGAAGAAAAATATTGGTTTATTGTCCTTCATCTCTCTCTCACTGAGTTTGAATTTCTAGTAGGTCATTCATAGTATACTAGTCACATACACGATATTTTCATTTGCTTCACATATCCATATCCATATATGAACAGATACTTTTGTGTACTTCACTGAGATATATTTGTGAAGTATCCAAGCAGTTAAAAAAAGTTATGAGAAACCAATATAGCTATATGAGGCATAGAAACATGTATAATATCGAATCAATAAGCATTATTGTTCCTTAACGAATCAAAAATTGGAAACTCTTCTCTTTATGTATAATCTCAAGAAGGGAATGAGATTAATATTTTTCTTGTATCCGTAGGCAATAGGAAGTGATTTATGATGATAATGAATTATAATTTTTATTTTGTTTTTAGTAAATGTCCAATAAGCACGATTTTAATAAGTATAATTGCTATTATATATTTCTTTCGTTTATATATATAGATAGATATAGTATCTTTTCTATAAGCAAAATATTATTAAGAAACCGAATACAAGGGGTATTTTAACCCATAATTAGTCTTACAAGCTACAGGCTAGATCAAAGGGATAAAGAGAAAGGAAAAGGAACATTATCTATCTTGGCCTTAAACCATGTCCATAATCTAACTTTTATCAAATTTAGAGTACCGTGAAAATTAAAGGTGTGACCGTGTGACCTTAAAACATAATATTGTTACGCTACCCATAATCTAAGTACCCATAATATAGTGCTCATCTCCGCTGCTTCCCACCACTGCCGCAGGATGGGTAAAGAAGTTGATGCAGAAGATGGAACTAGAAATGGGAGGTTACAATTTCTCTTTACATAGGCACAAAAAAGGACTTCTTTACAAAATTCAAGTTTGCTTACTACTTGAATTAAGCAATTGTAGTATTTGGCAATGAGAAAATACACTATGCTTTGATAGTGTAAAATATATTTACAATGTCATTTATAATTCAATATCATATATGTTAAATATGTTAACTTCAATAGTAATTATCTTAAAAATCATATCAAACATGATTTTTAATTAGTTGATAATATAAAAACTTTATCACATAGATTACATATCCATTAAACTCCTTGGCAATATAAGAATTGAATCTGTATGAACATATTACCGGAAGTGAAAATTTAGAGAACAGAATTTATATCTCAGATTATGCTGAACCTGAACAAAGGGCAATAAAGACCTGTATTAAGTTTATATATCATATATTTTTCTACTACGCATCGAGTAGGGCATCCTTTATAAGAACAGAGGGCGTTCAAAACCAAAATTAAATGAATGTAACCTAGGAAATCTGTTTAAATATAGATGCAGAGGTCCCACATGGCACATTACATTGTTTCTTGGAAACTCAAGTCTAGCATTAATATCTATTCATAAATTCTGTAATAAATTGAATCATTTATAACGTTATCCAAATACTAATATAATTTAAAATGACAAGCAGATGGTAATAAACTTTTAAATAATATATTCGTAAAAATAAATTTAATCTAAATGCCAAATAACTATAAAAACAGCTTACCCTCACCCTTATAGTTTGATAAAATATTATTTCAGAACATTGGTACAATCATCCTGAGCAATCATTATAACAAAAGCCTATATTGCTCATTACAAAAGCTCAGGATTCTGCATCAGCTTTGGTCAAGTTCAGCCAAAACATTCAGAAACTGAAAATATATCTCTTACAAGGACTGTTAAATAAAATTCCAGTTCCTAACTACTAGCAAAAGCATAGAGAAAAAGAGATTATGCAATTAGAACACTCAATATTAAGCATCAGGGACCATGAAACTCCTGAATCGATCTTCAATGACAATGACACTGTAACTATCGCTTCTCATCGGTTTTAACAGGAGCTTTATCCAGGTCATCAATCTCCTTCCTACTCTTTACCATACTCCATTTCTTACTATTGAAATCTAGTTTGTCCAAGTCCTCCGCAATTCCCACATAGCCATAAAGAATATTCTCCACTTTGTCTCCCTCTGTCTCTCCAATGTTACAGCTTTTAATACCTTCAAACTTTACTCTCTCATATTCAGCTCTACCGTGATTATTATCAGAAAGATATTTATGAAGCCTCTCTGCATCTCCCAGCCCACCAAACGTGCCAAGGAATTTCACCAATACAACACTTTGATCTGCAGGCTTCCCTAAGCATAATTTGATTCTTCCTCTCACAAAACCTTTGCCTGAAAGTTTAAAATAAATAAAAAATTGCCCAATGCGCAGTTTTAAGAAGGCAACAATTAATGAGTAAATTCCAAGGAGGAATAAGAGTTTCATGTAATTATAAATTTAACATGCATTATGCTAAGCATGCATATTCCGGTGGATGATTTATGCATATAATCAAACTAAGTAACATTTGGTTCATTATAAATTATGTTTAAGTTGAATAAATTACTATTCGTAGAATCACAACATCTAAACACAAATTCACCTCTTAGAAACGCCTCAATTGTTTCCATGCTTACAACCTTCCAATTTTGTGGATTGTCATCAGACATCGATATGTTATGGATGATAACAATAGGAGGCCAAAGAATCAAATCCTCCTTTTGAGCCAGAGCCTCTGCCTGAGGCAAGACCTGGGGAACCCAAGTTACTGTATCTTGAGGAACAACAGTATCCCATCCCATCAGAACACAAACTGCTTTGTGAAGACCCAAGTGGTTTGCTCTCAACCCAGCCTTATGGGACATAAAAGCATGAGTTACTAGGCGTTGAGTGTCCATGAATTCTTTCGACGAGCTGTTACCATTAAGATAAATGGGACAAATAAACATGTTATGAGTTGCATAGCATAAATTACACTTCATCTTAAAAAAAACTTACTGGTAACTGGTACATTATAATTTTTTCTCGAACATAAAAGAGTACAGAAAAAATTCAGAAAGATAGCAATACAATAATTTCATTAACAGACAAAAAATGGCAAGCATTAAAATAAAACAAAATTTGGTGGTTATCTTCAATAATAATAACTGTTGTCAATCAGAAAAAAAGATAAAGAACACACTTAAATATCATAATCTCCAACAGTTATCAGAAAAATGGTAGCATATAGCCACTTGCATGCCATTGACTTGCTAAGTACTTGAGATTAGGATTTTTTTTTTCAATCATAAATTCCTTAAAACATTAAAATAATCATCAATTAAGATTCCCTACATTAATGCCTACAAGAAAAACCATTAAACCTCATTATATACAATACCAAATTCCTAATCACTACACAAATGCAGCATATCTCTGTGAGCACTTGAAGCCTCCACCCTCTTCCTCTAAAATCTAAAACCCAAAAATCACAGCCTTAGTTGTACCCGGAAAATCTATCTTCACAGCCATCAGTCCTCATTCCTCAAAGGTCTAGACAATTTTAACCTACCAGTATTCTCCTATAATTACTATGTCATGACATGTCAGAGAAATCCCTTTTGTGGCTCTAGATGTTAGGCCAATAATTCAAAATCATTTACCCTTTGAAGATCAGAAGCCACATAAATTTTCTTGTCTCAGGCTATCATAGCTGTCTTCCCTTTCTTCCTAAACACAACTAATCTGCAATTTCTCGGGTATCTAAAGGCTAAAATAAATACTTAAACAAATTATTTACATATTGAAAATACAATTAGATGTCAGTTCCAACAAAAGTTCTAACCTACGGTTCCTAACTTCAAAATCATGCAACGCAGCAGTAAATTTAATTATAACTTTCACCATCATTCAAAAGAATAGACAACCAGTTCAGCTAGCTGAGACTCATGTTCATCCACAAAGCAGTTTACCATAAGTTTGGTCCTATTGTCATGGGATTGGTGCTATCAAACTGTCCATGTATCTGCCTTAGTAAAGTACAACAATTATACATACCAACATGTTTACTTCAGAAGTTTGGGAACCTAAAACATGATCCCAGGAATAATAGCACACGTACTTGACTCCACCTGTGAGTTAAATACTAGACGACTCCTTATTCAACATGTGAACAGAAGTGCTCCATTTAATAAAACAGCATCACAGAAAAGAAAACAGACCTTCTGCCACATACGATGCAGTACAAACTACCCGCTTTTCCCTGGTCCTGGTACCTTCTTTGCACATATAAGTTCAGATTCAACTTCTTGGAGTACATTAAGAAATTTTCATGTACCATTTGATTAAACTCCTCAGAGCCCTCAGTTGGCTCAGATTCTGCAGCACTTATCCAATCTTCAGATGATTCATCATTAGCTGCATGCTTATTCTCATCATATCCATGATACTTTTTCCAAACTTTAGGCTGCTTTTGAATTGCATTTCTCTTAGAAAAATGCTGGGATTTATACCAGTTTGAAGAACTAGACTTTGGGTGATGCTTGATATTTTGATTGGAATACTTCCGAAATTGAAATGAATGCCTTTGTATATGTCCCATAGAACCTTGAGGTATAACCCACTCATCAGATGGAAAATCTTCTTCATTCTCCAACTCGTCATATTCTTTCTTATACTTCCTGTATATCTTAGAGTTAAATTCAACATTACCAGATGAATACAACATATCCATATCTCCATCATCTACCAACTCTTCACATTCATATGCATCTTGAAATTCTTCAGTTGCACCCCATTTACTTGATTTAATTGTTCTCAAATCATGAACATCTATTTCATCATTTGGATTGTATTTTCTTTTCATAAGTCTATCTGAATGATCATGAATACCAAGATCCTGTCTCATTTCCTGCACCTTGACACCTTGTCTGTAGGTTTCTGAATTATGTTTAGACAAAGGTGGACTTTGAAACCTTTCTTGCTGGAGCCCAGGACCTCTATCTCTTCGAGATTCATATTCTGTTCTTAAAATTGGTAATCGATCAGCCTCAGGTGCACCCATATGTGAAACTTCATAGTCTTGTGACATTCTCTTCCCATTTTCAAGATGCTTATATCCAGATCGCAAATAAGCCTCACCTTGCATCGATGCAATTGATGTTCTTCTCACATCATGATAGTCAAAATACTTTGGCCTCTGTAATGCAGGGTGATCATGTACAATAGCCCTTCTTTGATTGCCATAAGAATCCTCACTCTTACCGGTTCTATCTAAATCTGGATGTGGAATACAAGGTCTGGAAAATTCCCTATTATCATATTCTGTTACAGATTGCTCATAGTCCAATCGACCATGAGGAGCTATCCTTCTAGGTAAATCATCATACTGATATAATGACTTATCCTGTGCTGCTCTTACCTGTAATTTGTAATTAAGGTAATCCTCATGCTCAGTCCTGGTAGGACTAAACTCACATCGTTGGTGACATGCCATATTCCTTAGCCCAATTTCAGGACCTCTAGCAGTGTCCAATATAGTCCTTTGCCCATGCCCGCTAAACCCTACAGGTTCTGCAAGTTTCCTGCTGTTCCTTGATAGATCATAAGATGCAGGTAAACAGATGCCATCACCATGTGAACATAGAAAATCACCCCTTGACATTTCTATGGAGGAGTCTCCATAATCCCTCATGTGAGAAGGGCCTGCAACATCTTTTGTATAAGAGGGAGATACAGCAGAATACGAAACATCCCTAGCATGAAGTATAGTTTTTTCCGCCCCACTGTGGGATTCTGTGATGGGCATCTTGTCCATAGGTGGACCATCTCTGTGATGTAGTCGCTTATGCTCAAATCTACCCGCTGGCACACCCCTTGGCAGTGGAGGCAAGTGCTCACCAGCTTCTTCGTACCGTGTTGTCACGTTAACACCCATAGCTGGTGGAGTAGACCTATATCCATACGATCCTCCAACTTCATTTTCACGTACCACAAACTTCTGATCCACCATACCACCCAACCTGCCCTCAACCAAGTCCTTCTCTCTATCAAGGTATACACGCTTTCCATCCAAGATTCCATCATCAACAGAGTAATCCGTGGTTTTTGACAACTCATATCTTGCTCTCAAGCCTGGTGGTGGTGGTGGTGGTGGTGAGCAACTTCTATTATGGCCAACCCCATCATCAAAATGTGACCTTTTCCTCACTGTTTCAGCAGGAGGTGACCTTGACCGAACCCTAGCACTCCTTCTACCACCACCCACATGCTGCCAATCATAGTCTCTCACTTCAAACCCATCAGAACCCCCTTTGTTCCCACCACCACTAACCCTTCTCACCCCATCCACCTTCAGAGGGCTCACCTTCCTCTGATGTACCGAATCCGACCCATCTCGTCGGTTTCTCCGAAACGGGTCGGGTTCCAATTCGAATCGGTGCTGCACACCGTGATCTTCCTCGCGCCGCCTATTATATTGCATGCTTAATTCAATAAACAAACGCAAACCCTAAATACCCTCTTGGTCGAATTAGGTAATTCCCAAAGGGACCTTAGAAAAAGCGAGAAACCCTACCGATGCACAAACCCTAACCCTAGAAATATGTTGACTGGAGATTATCGCAGATAGAGATCAAGCAAAAATCTATGAAGCGACTAATAATGAGGTGAGATTTATTGCTGTTGCCAAACCTTTTGGGGAGCAGCGCGAAGTTGCATCGACGCAGTAAGAAGATGAAGAATCATAGCCAGTGTTTGAGTGGGTAATTTAGGGGTTTCAGTTTGAAATAGTAAGAAAAAGGAGAAATTGAGGATTAGAATTGGAAAGTGGGGAGAGCGTGATGGATAGCTTATTGCGTGAAGCACTGAAACTGAAACTGAAACTGAAACTGAAACTTCAAGTTTGATATTTTGGATTCATGGTCTTTTCGTTTGGGCTCGACCTGGTTATGGTCAAATGCCAAATTTGACCATTGATATGGTATTGGTCTTGAGGGTTTAATTAAAATTACTATTTACTAACAATGAAAAGTTATTGGGTTGGTTCAGTGTATGACAGATTTCCAAGTGGACTTAGATGGCAGTACATGGTCTACTTGCAATTAACTAATGAGCTACGAGTAAAATAATGTATAATATTTAATGTAAGATAGCTTTGTTAACAAATATATGCAAGTGGAGTATTATCTAATTGGATGTCACATCATGCCATGATCTGTATAAAAGTTGGCATAAATATATGCAATAATGCTACCAAGTTTAATCAGGTAATCCCTAATTATATGATCCTATTAATTAATTCGACTCTGTTGAAAAAAAAATAATTACATTAAATTTTTTATTATTTATATAATTATTTTAAAATTATTTTTTTGATAATTTTTAGATATATTAATTATTTTAATTCTTGCATATTTTTATTTAAAAAATAATTAAGGACATATGGAGTATTATTCTTTACCAAACAAATTAAACATGTACTTTTCTCGACTAATTCATTTATAGGTGAGATATGATAAAATATGATATGATACATGATAAAATATGATATGATACACTCTACTTATATTTTACAGCTGATAATACATTAGATAATGAATATATAAATTATGTTCAAATGATAAATTAAAATTATGGTTTTGTTAAAATCACAAATTTTTAAAGGCTCAAGTATTTATTGGCCTTTATAATTGTACAATTTAAAAAGAATAATAATTATTTAATTTTGAATATTTTAATTAATATTATAATTTAAATTTGTGTCAAAAATTATTAAATATATATGTTCTATTTTTTTATTTAGATAGTATGTATCCGGAAAGTTCTATCTAAATAGAGACATTGTTAAGTTGAAATAATCTCACACTAAATAATTTAACTCTCTAAGTATAGAGAGTTGGTTAAGTAGTAACAATCTCAGGCCAATTATTTCAAGTGTTTGCTGATAATATATACATGTATGTGTGGTGTGTTATATAAATTAATATATTATTATATAGGCTTAAATGGAATTTTGGCCATCTTATTTTGATTAATCTATAATTTTAGTCCTTTCATTAAAAAATAGAGACATTTGGTTTTCCTGTTTTAAAAAGTCTATAATTCTCTTATTTTAAAATAGATACACTTTAGTCTTCATATTTTAGAAAATTCTTTATTTTAGTCGAATTTTCAATTTTGCCTATATTTTATATTTCATATTTTGGTTCAATCAAATCTTAGACTTAACATATCCATTAAGATACCATCAAAAAATAATTTAATTAATTATAATGTAAGAAATAAAACATAGAAAAAAAATTAAAAATTAAACCAAAATTGAGAATTTTTTAAAATATGGGGACCAAATGTCCCTTTTTTAAAATAGAAAGACCAAAATTATGAATTTTCTAAAAAAAATAAGAGCATCAAATATCTCTATTTTTAAATCAAGAGACCAAAATTACGAATTAAACAAAATGGAGGGACCAAAATTACATTCAAGCTTATTATTTATTATGTTTATTAATTATTATATATTATATAAATATATTTTTATGTATTATATATATTATTTATATATTATAATATATGTAATAATTATTTTAATATTCAACATATTAATATATATAATAGAGAGAAAAAGAGAGTTTATTCTATCATATTATTTTCTAATCTATTTTTTTCTCTTAAGATAAGAAATACATTAGACAGATAAGATAAGATAAGACATACTTATTATATTCTATATTAATTTATCAAATAAGTAGTTGGTTAGAGTGGTACTAGACACAGTTCCATTAAACAAGGTTTTAAGTTTGAGTCTTGTTGATGGAAAAAACGTGGTTAGAAGGGAAGAATCATTAAAGGTGGTCAACTAATTTTTTGATGGAAATTAATTATTAACAAAATTAATGAATATTTCGTACTACTAATATGATTAAAAAAATATTCTAAGTTAACTACCAAACGATCTTATTTAAAATTATTTGATTTTAAATGAAGTTGTTGGTTTTAAATGAGGAAAGTAATGTAAGACTTTACAACACCCCATTCACATATACCTACCAAACGATTTTATTTTAAAATTAATTGATTTTAAATGAAGTTGTTGGTTTTAAATGAGGAAAGTGATGTAAGACTTTACAACACCCCATTCACACATATACCTACCGAACTATGCGATACATGGTAGAAACTAGAAACTATGGGAACATTGCAAAATCCTTCCACAAACCATGGAATCAAATAACATATATAGGCCGTGGGCTTTGATAATATGTTAACAAATATATTAATCCTACTCGAGTAATTGAGACAAGTGATATGGTGACTTTGCAAAAGTTGTTGCATAATTCTTGTGCATCTCCAGAGAAAGAAAAAAAAATCTAGATTACAAACTACAACGCTATTTAGCTACATTCTTTTATTTATCTACAATTGTCATTTAATGTTTTATCATACAAGTTTCAAGTGGGGCTACATCAACTCATACCGAACCACTAGTGTAATTAGCATTACTCAACCATAATTATGGTAATTTCTAAGGTTAGATTTACTTAACCGAGATGAGAACTGATTCAGAAAAGTTACATGGTATAGGTTTCCCAAGTGTGTCTTATGCATGAAGGAATGTAAGTTGGCAACTCCAAACACATAGATTGCTTCCCTATTCAGTCTCCACTCTGCCTTGTCCATTATCTGACTTTGGATATAAGATTGCAACTTTGCAAGTGCCTTTTGTGAAAAGCAAAGATTCTAAAGCATACCAGTTTGACAAACAATACAAAACCACATCATAATCCATCATCAAGTGTTTGTTCATTGTGGATGCAACATAATATTATTTTCAGTTTTACTACAAAAACTTGAGTGCCATTTATCAGTAGCTCTCTTAAGGAATCCCCAGGAAATAATAATATTCTTCAAATGCATCCAATATTTCTATTAATGAAACAAATTTCTCATAAAAGCAAGGGGCTCCTGGGAGTGTCTTTACTGCATTTAGAAGTCAAGAGAGAAGCTGTTGTTGAAATGGGAAGAAAGAATATTGAAGTGAAAGCAACACAAGCCTCTTGTTGAAATACATACAAGTGATATAACACAATAATTGGAGGAGCAAGTTGTGTGAATCATATGGGCCTAGTTTGCAGCAACAGAGAGGAAATGCAGAAAATGAAGAACCTTGGTAGCATTGGAAGCAGTGGGAGGCTATCAGCAGAAGAGTATGAGGATGAGGAGATTTCAAAACTGGCCATCTCCACATTTCAATCTAAGGAAGGGAAGTGAGAGAGAAAGTTGAACTTCAACTTGGTCGTGCTGAAGAAGAGACTAGGCGCTTGGCACACATTTGGGAAGTAAGTTTCATCACAAGGCCAGCATCATTTTCTTTTTTCAATGCTATAAATAGTTATAAAACATGGTTAGATAAAGTGAAGGCAAAGTGGTCTCAGTGGGTTCAATTCCAAGATCAAACAATCCCCAATGTTATAATAGTTCTTGGGCATAATAATCATTTTTTATACAATGTTAATGCTACTTGGAGTTACTATATAATTTAGTACCTCAAACTGACATCTTGCTTATCTTTAATCCTTTAATGTGTTAACTTGATCGTATTTTAGTCTTTTCGGAGACTAATTAGTCCTCAAAAGTGCACATACATATAATTTGATCCCTGAATGTATTAATTTTCCTCACATTTTGATTATATTTTTGTGATGAAAGGACCAAAATATGAACAATTTAACACAGACTAAATTATACAAATAAATATTTTCAGGACCAAAAATGTTACATTCAGAGATCAAATTATATTAACTCTACTTCTTATTACCCTGCTGTTGACAGCAGAGAGCTTCAGTTAAAGTTAAATTCTAACATCAGTTATTCTAATCATTAATGTCACGTGTTGTTTTTGTCATAATACTATACTAGGAGCTTGAAGTGCTGGATGATCCCATGAGGAAGGAAGTTGCAATGGTACGCAAGAAGATTGACTTGGCTAACAAAGATTTAAAGCCACTGGGACTTAACTTCCAGAAAAAGGTATGAAGTACCGATTAATTAGTCTTGGGGTACACAAGATTTTATCCCTTCTTTATGGTTTTGGAGAAAATAGTCTATATATGGAGTATAATTATTATTTTTTACATCATCATCTATTCACAAATTAATATTTATATTAAATTTGTTGACTTTTACAACAATTATCAAGTCATATTTACCGTCATTTCTAATTTGTCGATAGATTAGTGCATTAAAATTAAACTCAGTTTTGAGAAAAAATTAATCATGAATTACTAAAAAAAAACTTTGAAAACGCGATAATGCATGGTATACAAAAATGGGATGGTTTTGTCAATTTTGACAAGAGTGAAAACTGATCTTTGATACTTTTCTGATAGGAGAAAGAGTATAAAGAAGCTTTGGAAGCTTTCAACGAAAAGAACAAAGAGAAAGCTCATCTAGTAGCCACACTAGTTGAGGTGTAGTCCTTGAACAATCGATTTCAACGTTTTGATCTTTCAGTGTCTTGTTATCGTTTTTAACTGCCCTGGTAACAAATTTATCTCGTCATATTTGCAATTTATTAATAGATACTGACTGAGAGTGAAAGACCGAGGATGAAGAAATTGGAAGAGCTATGCAAGACCATAGAGTCTATGTCACTGAAACAATAATTTCTGTGTGTGCGCTGAGTTTACTAGCTTGATTTATTCAATTTTCAGCGGCTTGTGTTTATATAATTACATTCTTATTTTCCAAAATGCCTTGTTGATGGAAGCATGTGCATGTCAATAAAAGAAAAAAAAAATGAAAACGATTTTTTCACATTGGATTAATTGAAAAGAGGAAATGTGCAGCCAGACATTGCTGGTGTCTCTTCTAAATCTAAATAAGTTATGCATGAATCTACAAATAATTGGATGAGATTATAATATGAGTGATAGATTAAAAAGTTAGTAGTTATAATGTCCAAATGCGTTAGGTGTTTTAAGTTATTTTCGCAAAATTAGTTGAAAAACTAGTAAAAATCTCTGAAGTTAAAAATCGGTAGTTGAAAATTGAAAATTTAACTTATTAAATTATAAATGTTTAATAAAAATAAATGTTATAATAATTGAAAAGTATAAAATGAAATAAAATAATAAAATTATAATTTATTTAAAAAGAATAAGAAAAAATTTGAGAAATATATTAAGAATAAAAAAGAAAAAATATAAAAATCTAAAAATTAAAAACTAGAAACTAACATTTTAAAAACTATTACTTCAAATAATATTTAAAAAAAAAAAACATTAAAAACTAATAAAAAACTTATTTAGCAAACAGTCAAACTTAAAATTTAATAAAAAAAAATTAACTAGTTAGAAATATTTTGACAAACATAGTTAATTATAGTCTATAATTACAAAGAAAAATTAAAAGTTAACAGTTTGCTTTTTATAGTTAAATTTTTTCTCTATTTTATCTCTAACAATTAATTTGAATATGAAACTAACCCTCGTGACATCCAAGCATAAGAGAATAATAATTCACGGGGCATACACTCGCAATATTTTATTTCTTTTTCAAAAATTTAATTACAACACACGTCTCAATAATTTGCAGTCACCCAAAGGTCCAAATACATCTAGTACCAAATTCCTAATTCATGCAGAGAAAAAAAATCTTAAATAGATATTAACATTATTATTGAAATGTATAAAGTTGGGTATGTCAGAAATACACTTGTCCTCAATAATTGCTTTTATACATTGTCAAATAATTATTTGAACTAGATTCAAATACATGTGTTGAAATTGTAACAAAATATCTACCAAATTTATCAATAACTAAAATATATTAAATATTGAGATTAAATTTATGTTGAAATAATCCAATTGAAGAGTCACTTAATTGGTAAGGATTGTGAAAAGTTGCTTATATAGCAAAATAATATAATTGAATTAGAAACTTGAGCTGTTGATATTTGCACTTCAAACTTTTATATTATAAATGATTATTTTAGACTGCAGATGAGATTTCTAACATCCCAAATATAATTTTATAATACAAAAGGAAAAAAAGCAGGTGGAGAAGGGAGGAGAAAAACAATTTTGTACATCAAACATTATGCACTCGGTATGATTCAACACCAATTGTTCTCTTCGGTTTTGAAATTTGCCGATATCTTCGCAAATCATGAAATCGTAGGTTCAAACATGGCATAAAAAATGTTGAAAATAGAAAAGCTACATTTCAGGATATTAAACAAGGTCGATGTACTATGGATCATGTATTGTTGGGGAACCATGTTTTTGAAACAACTCACTATGGAATTCTTTTGGTTTGTTTGTTGGGGGGGGATGGGGGGGTCATTTTCATCAAACAAACAAGTATTCATGTATTCATATAGGTAGCTGTTTGTACTCTGCCAAA
This sequence comes from Glycine tomentella, assembly GCA_007407185.1. Taxonomy (NCBI): domain Eukaryota; kingdom Viridiplantae; phylum Streptophyta; class Magnoliopsida; order Fabales; family Fabaceae; genus Glycine; species Glycine tomentella. The sequence goes on from PYAF01005972.1 coordinate 2,709,869, forward strand.
AGTTTTGGAATATCATCCATGCGCAACTGCAATAGGATTAACGGGAGACAATGAGAAAATAAAAAAAGGGTATTGTAATTAAACATAAAAAGGGTATCAAAACTATATTTTCAGAAGAAAAAAAATTTAAAAAAATGAAAAAGCGATATCCAAGAAGAAACAAAAGCACAGGTAAAAGTGAATATGAATATCCCTTTAACCACTAACGTATACCTGAGTAGCATTTTTTACATGGTAAAGTTGATGCATCACTTGTTCACCAAATTCAGGTTGTTGAGCAGATGCACTCCTTTCTCTAATGAAGTTAGAACAAGAAGCAACATAAGCCAAACTATTCAAGTTCATAAAGAAAACCAATAATCCATAAATTGATAAGATATATATGAACCTTCTTTCGTCGAATAAATTTTCCTTTTCTATCAAAACAAATTCTTGTCCTCAATTTCTTCCAAATCCCTCCAATTTTATTTCTAAAAAAAGTTTTATCTTCAATAATTAATTGACATCTACCACAGGGTTCTAAACCTTCTGCTAATCTCCAAGTTCCACTCTCTTCAAAGATTGCCAAATGGCAGTGGATCAATAAACTTTAGAGAATGCTATCTAGCAACTTTGATGCAAACATGAGATAGTGGATTAGGCCAGTAGGAAGGTAACATTAAATTGTGTGTGATCAATTGCATACTGGTACCCTAAAGAAAAATAGTGATAAATAAGCATGCATGCAAAACTAAAAGCCACCCAAAACTTAGCTGATAATAGGAGGCTCGTCAAGTTTAGAAATTAAGAACTTTAAAAGTGTCGTAAACACTATAGGGGGAAACAGCATAGAAATATAGTTCTTACAGATATTGCCTGTATATTAGACGTTGGTAATCCCGAAGCAACGGTCCAAGCTCTTTGAGTTTAAGCATATTCGAATCAGACTTTCTCCAGTGTTCACGAAGTACTTCAATTGCCTTCTTATTGGGGAATGAAATACTATTTCAGTTAAAATTACTATGATATGGACATATATAAATGTTTCACACAAGTTAAAGAATCTTACCAGTGAATTTGTAGAACCATTTTCACCTGCTAATCTTGATGCTAGCTCAAGAAGCTCTTTATCTTCCAACTCATTTACAATTTGAAGCCTAGAATTGGATTCTGAAACTGATATTTGCAATCGTCTTTGCAATTCGGAGAAAGGAAATTTCTCTGTTTGGCTTTCCTGAAAAAGGTGTCAGCAGTAAATTAATCTAAGACATAAGTGAATCTATTAAATGAGGAAAGATAGTACAATGTGTTCAAATTTTACTTAGAATTAACAAATGAAATCCAAGGTTGTCAAGGAAGCATCAAAGTACAATTTTTTCATTTTGGGTTGCAAGTGAGGACCTAAGACTTGGAGATGGAATAGGAAAAGGTGCTAGGAGTAAATACTGCTAGTGCCATTGCACTACAAAGACATCACCAAAAAGAAGAGTTGGCAAATAATTAAAGGAAAAAGCTTCTCTTTGGAGTGGGGGTTACTGCATTTGATACTTGGCACAGTAACAACTCTCCACTTTATTTCAACAGATATATTTGGTACTATATCTACTAATTTTCTTATTTAGCCTAAATTTTGAATATTCCCTTCAAATTAAAAGAAATACTAGGAAGAAACAGAAGCACCAAGGAGATAAGACATGATTTTTTCTATAAAAACAGGTGTTAAAAATAAAACTTGAAGAGTTAAGACAAATATGGGATGGATCATAAGGCAAGAGATAGGTGTTATCGAAACAAGATTAACCAATACCTTGAATTGAGGTTGAAAATCATCATTAAGTGAGGTAACATCCTTACTTTCAGGAATATTTCTGGGTGGAGATGCAGTTAATCTACTTGCAATTGGGTCCTCTGTAAAACATGCAAAAGTGAGAGAAATTTAGGATGCCTTTTTGAGCCTCTGAATTGTTCAGTTCTTTTTACACTTTTCATATAGGCTTTGAAAGTTTTCCTCTTCTTACTGAAATTTCTCCAATAAAAAAGTATTTCTTGAAAAGGAGTATTCTTGATTGAATAGGATATTCCTTCCGATCAACTCAAAAACAGTACTCCAAGCCACCATACTCATACAGAAGGTGCAGAAATCACACACACACAGTAGGAAAAAACATATTTCATGCAGCAACACATTACTGTTTGACAGAGAATCTTGTCAGAGAAAAGTCATTGCTAAACAAAAAGAGTCAATTATCCTTATTTGTACAGTTTTTTCAGTGAAAAATACCTAGATTTTGAAAAAGAATTTAACAACAAAAACAAATGGCTTTGTAGCAGGCCGAGAAAGCACAATGAATACCTTGAGGGACTAACCACCAGGGATCACCATAAGTTGATTTCCCATCAAAACCACCAATTAGCAGATACCGTGAACCAATAATTGACATAGAGTGGTATGCTCTAGCAGGAGGGGGTTCGTTGCCTATGGAGAGCCGCTTCCACTGTGCTGAAACTGAATGCAACAGAAAAACAAAAAAAATAACCCAACCCAACAAGTTAAGTAATTGAATTTAATATTGGCCACTTTTCAGGTAAAAACTTTGATTTTGTACATGACTTTGTCATAATTTAATAAAAAAGAATGGTACTATATATGATTTGTCACAAAATTCATGCATCTGAATATCATACTTTACAGACCAGCCTCTTCAGCAAAAATTAAAGCAACATGTAACATACACTGAATGAATTCAAGGACACAATTGTGCATCATTAGCTTATTGCTGCTCTCTAAATTAAGGTAACTTTTTTTTATAACAAAATTAAGGTAACTAATCCAAAAGCTCATGTGAAAATTAATCTTCTTGAATCAGAAAATAAATTGTTCCATGGAGTATTATTAAGGTTCAAAGAGCAGTAAAGGATAAGTTTGTAACTCCCCAACTCATGAAGATTCATGAAGCTCGCATCCTAAGGAAAATCTAATTTGTATGAGAACTTTAAGCTAATTATAGAAAAGAAAAAACATAAAGTGAGAAGAAAAATCTTACAAATCAAGGGATGCTAGACCAATGAGAACAAAGCCAGATACTTGTTATTTGATAAACTTAAACTTTAATGTTTACAACAAAAAATCTTCAAAAAATAGTATACACAAATAAAACAAAAACAAGGAAACTGCAGCTAATGAAACCTCCTTGGATACTACAGGTTAACTTCATAAAACCAGACTTCTAATTACTGGAACCAGAATCTCTGATTTCCATGTACAGAAAAAAGTAATAGCAAAAGCTTCCCTCATGCAACTCACATACATCATCCATTTTTCTCCCTTAAAAATTTAGCAAATTCCAGAATATATTCTGTATGTGAGAAATGTATGTGCAAGGATGTCAGACTGTTAACAAGTCGGTTTTAATAGAATAGATTAACAGAGACACAACAGTAATGATGGTTCTTCATATAACAATTGTGATAGATACACTAATAGGTATAGTGAAAGTTCTCACCTCTGTCTAATATAATGCAATCATTATAATAGATATCATAACGACTCAACCATCCACCAGTCCCATGCCCTCCAAACATCAACAACTGTAAAAACCCTCCAACAAAAATAAAAAATAAATAAATGACAGGACTTCAGGCTAAAATGGTAAATTTATACAATCATGATGAAGGATTAAGTATTGAAGGACCTAGAGGGGAAAAGAGGAACCACCACAGCATCAGAAATTATTTGATGACAGCAACCATAATGTAATATTTAATTTTATCATTTAAGTTGATAAATATAAAGTTGTTCCTGATTGGTAAAACTTCATTAAAAGTGAACAAGTGATATCGCTTGAATAGAAGCATTTTTTTTTTTGATCGGCAAAAATAAGTATTATATATATAACAGTACCAGAGGTACTAAAGGAAACATACATCAACCATAATCTAGCAAAGCTTTGGCGACCTAATACCAAACTGTATTAGGGTGCCAAAGAACAGGCTAGATCCCCACTTAGAGGCCAGAAAAACCTAGTTACAACCTCCCTTACAAACAAAATTGT